>ML781070.1:457784-484083 GCA_009831015.1 Picea engelmannii
ATAGGATCTCACGGCATCTAAAACTCCTAATCCATTGACTCGGATTAGTCAACAACCCTAATTCCTTCACCGGAATTAGAAAACCATCGGTGAAAACCATGTGCCGAAAAATCACTAAAAACAAATGCAAAAAATGCCAAAAAAAAAAATCAAGGGCATCGCCCCTGAACCCCCACACATGGGGGCTCCGACCCCTATGTACCCAACATTCGCAAAGAATATAACACATACCAAACATTCTTCCACTTGTTTTCTTTGCATATAAGGGGTTACAAGGTTACATAATCAACAATCCAAGGAAGCAATGCACATAGATCCTCTACACCAAGAGAACTTCTCAGTGCTCACAAATTTTGTTAATGAATATGCAACATTCTTCAAAGTGTCCACCTTCATAAGTAACACCTTATTTTCTTCAACCATGTCTCTCACAAAGTGATATTAACATCAATATTCTTTGTCTTTGAATGATAAGCCAGGTTCTTCACCAAGAGGATTGCACTTTGAGTGTAACAATCTATCCTTACAGCTTGTTGTACCAACCTAATACCTAAACACAATATATGTAACCATATTGCTTTCTTGCTTGCATGAGTGGTTGCCATGTATTCAACTTCTATAGTTGAGAGTGCCATTACATACTATCTTTTTCTCATCCAATTGATTTCTCCTCTAGACAGGTTAAACACATACCCACTTGTAGATATTATGCGATTAATATATCCAACCTAGTCTACATCAACAAAGCCATGTATTTCCAACACTATGTACAATCCTAGTCTTCCTTGGTAGCACAATTCATAACTAGTAGTGCCACACAAATACATGAAAACCCTCTTTATTGTTGTCCAATGCTCCTTCCCTGGTTTTGACATATACCTACTCAAAACTCCCACTGCATGTGCAATGTCCAGTCTAGTAAAGACTATTGCATACATCAAACTGTCAATCGCACTAGCATATGAAACATGAGACATATCCTCTTCATCTTCATGTGTCTTGGGGCATTGATCCACATATAACTTTACACCTATGTGAATAGGGACCCTAACCGGTTTAAATTCCTGCATATTAAACCTCTGGATTATTGTCTCAACATATTTCCTCGTATTTAACCATAGTTTCATGTTTTTCCAATCTCTTTTAATTTCCATGCCCAAAATTAAATTTGTAGCACCAAAATCCTTCATGTCAAACTTATAGGACAACTAAGTTATATACATTTCTTCTTCCAGATCCCCATGTAGGAATGATGTATTCACATCCATTTGTTCTACTTCAAAGCCAAAAGCAACAATGATCCAAAATGGATCTTGAAATGCTTAAAAATAAAAGTTCTCAAATGCTCAAGAAAATGACATGATCGTGAATTTCTCTTCATAAGCTTTCTGGTGACGCAAATGGATCGAAAAACAGACGTCGTATGAGAAAGTTATGGTTGTTGGAAAATTTGGTCTTCTCCAACAAAGAGACAAAGGGTCAAAGGGACACATGGCATCTTCAGCATGTGAAACGTGCTAGATTCATATTACGACAAGTGGTAGCCTCTGAATTCGACAAGTGTCAGCCATCAAGTGACGACATGTGGTATCACTAGGTCATGACAAGTGGCAAGGGTTCATGATGACAAATGTCAAAGTTTTGATAGTCCATGTGGCAAAAGATTGGCCAACCATGGGCTGACACATGGTCCAATCCAAGGGTGCCACATGTCACCATGGTCAAGGCCTTAAAAAGGTCAAATTTATATTGTTGGACTCCATGTTCGATTCCATGACCTTCCTCTTCAAATGACTTAAGCACAATGAGCTAGCCACATAGGGCGAGTTACTACTTAAGAGAAAAAACCCACTTTTCAGAAATTTAAACTTAAGCACATTTTCCAGCTAAGGGAGGTGTGCCCCTTAGAACTAGGCCACATGCCCCTCATATGACCATAGAAGGGGGGAGCGTGCCCTAACTGGGGGCTTAATCAGTTTTTTTGCCAAATTTTGGGTTTTGACCTTATATTAATGGATTTTTTGCTTATTTTTGTGGAGTTTTGGCCAAAAAGAGTGGATTTGGAGCCCATAGAGAGGCTAGATCTTGGGGGAAAGTTGGATTTTGACCCCTAACTCAGAATCTACATAAAAAAAAGATTTTTGACAGTCCAAGGAGGTCCAAAACATCAAAATGTTGAAGATTTTGGAAGATCAAGCCATTTTTATGCAGGGAAGCCATTGAGGAAGTGAACTTTGGAGGCCATTTTTGGGAGCTATGCTTAGCGTTTTTCAGTGTCGTCAGTTGTGTTGGATTCCTGAGTTCGACCAGAACACAATCATACTAGTTTTTAATCCATTTGATGCACTTATGATGTATTTTTGAAGCATTGAAGATTAATAAGAAAGCCTCCCCCACCGAGACAAAGGCCTGGAGACGTAGGAAACCTTTCCGAACTCTGTTAACAATCTTGGCATTATGGTTTGTTGTTATTAATGTTTAATTATGTTCTCTATTATTTATGATGGTTGCAACATTGTTTCATTAAAATCTTCTTCTTCTCTTAATTCCTAAGTGGTAAATCAACTCATGCATAAACTTAACCGAAGTCTTTAAAAGATCATTTTCGGATCAAACAACAACGAATAAAATAAATATAATAGAAGTTTTATTGTCAATAGAAAGAAAACATTTCACCAAAGTCAATTCCCTCTACCTGGGAATAGCCTTTTGCTACTAACTGAGCTTTGTATTTGTCCACTTTACCTTCTGCATTCAACTTCTTCTTAAACACCCATTTTTCTCTAATGTGATTTCTTCCAGTGGACAACTCCACTAGATCCCAAGACTAATTCTTGTCTAAGGCTTCCATTTCTTCAACCATGGCCTTTTTCCAGATTTTCCCATCCTCTGAATCCATTTCCTCCCCAATAGTTCTAGGATAATCATCAGTAATAGACAAAGAAAAATTTGAACATAAATTAGGTGGAGCATACCTTTCTGGTTTCCTTCTTTCCCAAATCGATATCCTCAATACTAGAGTATGAGAATATTCTTCTTATTATCCATGTTCTTTTGTAGAGTTTGATTCATTATCCTTCAATTCAAACTCTATTTTCTCTGGTTCTTTCTCCTTTGGTAGGACTTTCTGTTTGACAACATCTTTGATTTCTCTAAATACTACATCTTAGTTATACACCACCTTTTTAGTTTCTAGGTTACAAAACTCATAACCTTTTAGACCATATTTATACCCAATAAAGATACACTTTTCAACATTTTTATCTAACTTATTGCTATTTTACTTTGGAATGTGAACATATTCATCACAACCAAATACCCTAAGATGTGTGGTAGAGGGTTTCTTACTAGTACATACCTCGTGTGGAGTCTTGTCATCCAATGCTAATGAGGGTGATTGATTGACTAGGTAACATGCAATACCCACTACCTCTGCCCAGAATTCATGTCCTAAACCAACACCACTGAGCATGCACCTTGATTTTTCCATCAGTGTTTTGTTCATCCTTCCTGCAAATCCATTCTACTGAGGTGTATATGGAGTATTCTTCTTCCTTTCTATACAAAACATCTTATAGAATTATTCAAATTCATTTCTGCTGAATTATCCACCAGTATCCATCCTCGACACCTTAGTTCTTTTCTCTGTTTTATTCTCCACAAGAGCATTAAACTCCTTAAAACTATCAAAGACTTCAAATTTATTACTAAGGAATTATATCTAGGTATTCCTCAAGAATTCATCTATAAATGAGACATAGTACACAGATTTCCCCAGTGATGGAACTAACACGGGTCCAAACACATCATTGTGCACCAACTGTAAAATTCCCTCTGCCCTCATTGCACAAAGGGTAATCTTACCCGATTTTGATTCCCATATACACAATGTTCATAGAAATCAAAATCCAGAGAGAAGTTAGAAAAATATTCAACCATTCCTTTACCATGTAGTACTCGAAGGCCCTTCTCTATGATATGCCCTAGTCTTTGATGCCACAACATAGTCTTTTCTCTAGAGACTTTAGGATTTTTTTCTTCTTCAGCTCCAATCTTAGGAAAAAAAGAACTATTGCACCCATTACTAATAGTGCTTCCATATAGCTTATATATATTTCCAAACGAAACCCCTTTCAACAACACCATTTCTCCTCGAACCATCCTACAGGTTTCTTTCTCAAACATTGTTTTTTACCCCTGCATCATCTTTTTTTCTTACAAAAATCGAATTTCTGGCTAGTTTCGTGATGTGCAGAACACCATGTAGTGTTCTAATCCTTCCACCCATTAGCTTCAACTTGAATTTTCATCATCCTATGATTTTGGCTATTGATTCATCACCCAGGAAAACAACACCTCCATCATACCTTTCATATTCACGGAACCACTCCTTGTGAGGAGTCATATGAAAGAACACACCTAAGTCGATCAACCATCCCTTATGATCGACATGTGTGCTTGAAGAATCCAAGTACACATCCCCTCCTTCATTCATGGATGTTTTTTCTTTTGTAGAAGGAGCATAATCATATCCCTTCCCTCTCTCTGTTAGAAAAACAGGAGCGTGGAGCAATAAAATAAAACAAATGCAGAAACAAAACATAGAATATACACAATATAATAGAGACACAGATTTACGTGGTTCACCTAGTGTGGGCTACTTTCACCAGAGAAATTACCAAGTCCTTCCTTTATTATTATCCAGCAAATGAAGGGATACAACCTACAATAAACCTGTTGTAACTTCCTCTTCTTTCTCTCACGGTCTCCTATCTCAGAATACAACATTCACCATAATGCATAGTCGCAATACATTTCCCTCATAAGAGAGGGTTGCCTTCTAGGGAAAAAAAAACCCTAACATAATTTCTACCATTAGATCTATGACCTTATAATGAACGGTCAAGATTTACAATGAAATTACAATATACTTTTACAAGGCAATTTTTCCTTCGGGGGCCCACTTGCCCCCGGACCCTGCAAAGGGGGTAACCCCCCTCTGCACCCCCCCACATGGAAGAGTGTACATAATTCTGGGGTGTAAATACTTCATGGGGTATAAACATGACTGAAAACAAAAGACCTCTGAATCAGGAAGATAATCAGGCTCCACAACCAACACTCAAAAATTTTGGATCTACATTGCTTCTCGTAGTTCCCTTATTTTCCACATCTCCAACATACCTTTACAAATTTTCCAGGAGATTTATATCTTCCCTTATATTTAAATCTCCCACTTGAGGATTTATATCTATTTCTTTCCTAGGATCATCCTCTTGCAAATAATTCATATGTGCTCAGTCCTTCCATGTTCTTTCATCCCATCTCCTCTGACAACAAGGATGAGACCTCATCATTGAAACTTAAAGTAGTTGCATTACTACCTATGTACACAACCAGATTATCCCATGAGTCTAGTAAAGAGAACAACAAATTGATACACTTATCTTCATTAGAAATATTAATATCAATAAATAATAGTTTACTTACCACAGTATTGAATGCTTTCAAATGCTCTATTACCAAGTCTACATCTTTCATCCTCAGGTTGTACAACTTCTTCTATGGGTGTAACGACCCCCATCGTTATGAAAACAACGACGCATAACAAGTGCATATTTTTTTTTAAAGAAGGGAAGTAACATCGACAACAGTCAATCAACGCGACTCGACAATGAACACAATGCACACAAATCAGGAAACAGGCAACGTAACGACCCAACGTACTAGCACATCATGCAGCTAGATGTAACACATGAAAATCCAATCAAGTCAAACCCAACAGCTTCGACAACCAGTTACTATAACCCTCCCGGCGAATGAGAGACCGTTATTAAACATTACGAGACAAGTACAACCTCAATTGAAAAAACAAAAACATCTACATCGGAAGGTGTATGACCCTAAGCCAGGTTTCATACGCGCTATCGAATGATGCACACAATGATCCCAACTTAAGGATTCAAGTCGCCATAGTGCGACGAGCTTACAAGAATCCCAAGCGAAATCAACATCTAACCTTTAACAACACA
The DNA here is from genome assembly GCA_009831015.1 of Picea engelmannii. Classification (NCBI taxonomy): domain Eukaryota; kingdom Viridiplantae; phylum Streptophyta; class Pinopsida; order Pinales; family Pinaceae; genus Picea; species Picea engelmannii. The sequence continues at coordinate 463,817 of ML781070.1, forward strand.
ACCAATTCGTCAAGGTACCAACTTAAACTATCGGTGGTCCTATTATACCAAAACACATGGTTATTGATAGCAATGTATTATGGAATTGAATAACATCTAAGATAATGTGGTTTCATTAATATCTTATAAAATCTTGCAAAACTTCATGAACTACATATTGAATCACTACCTTATGAATCACTTAGAAACAATTTTCTAGGAAAATAAAACAGCAATAACTGAGATAGACCTTGTAGAATTCTTAACATTCTTATATGACATTTAATTTCCTTGAAGGGATTCTATTGGAAAAGTTCTTCTTAGAACAATTTTGTAGGAATTTAAAAACAATAATGACTTATATAACCCTTGCATATTTATTAAAGGGACATCGAAGGTTATTGATTGATGCCTCAATTCATAAAATATTTCATACGTTAAACTCCATAATAGGCCTCGACCTTGTTCCAACTACCATAACCCAAAATAATCTGAAATTGTAGGTGTAATAAATACGACTGGTAAGCAAATCTGGGTAGTTTATTATTTAATCTCAGAAGGCAGTAAAAAGGTCTGCGTATGATAATTAATTCATTGTGCAGGCATGAATAAACAATTTGCTTTGCTATTTGCTGCAAAAAGGGAATAAACACCTGACAAACACCTAATTAATCATTCATATTAGTGTGAATCGTTGTCATCCAAAATATAATTATTTGGAATGCGAGAGTAATTCTTTGCCCAAGAGTTAAATGAATAAACTAAATAAATTTAAGGAGCACAATAAATTTCCTTAACACATCATAAGAAATTTAATAAAAGGAGTTTTGTGGTGGTCCCATTGGGGGTCTGGCAGCGAGGAAGCATCGTGCTACACTAAGATCTGAAGAGGCCAAATCGTGGCCATTCCAGGATTCAAGACATTTCAACCATAAACAACCCAAGTATTGAAGGAGCGATGCTAACGCATCAGGCCCAACCATCCACATGGTTACTAGAGAAAATCTGAGAGAATGAACATGTTACAAATGGACGCAAGGGAGTTTGAATTAAACCGAAATAATAAACTGTAATCATCAAGAAGTCTCATGCCCAGGAAAAACGCCAGTAAAAACCCCCAAGGCTGACAGCTCGTGTAGGGTGCATTCGCAGTGGATTGAATCAAAATACAAAGAATTTAGTTGACAAAATGTTTAAACGAAATTCCTTCTCTTGGAATATAATGATTGCATACTTTCCATACTTTAAAATAACACCTTACCATGTCTGTATTTAAACTCATTCATTCATATTTCCTATCATTAAACCTAATATTTCACTATGTAAAAAGAAAAATATTTCAACCATATTCAATCTACCTCCCAATCAATCACTGGATATTGTCATGTATATTGATGCAAGAGCATCGCTCACTCATCAAGCGAGCCAGCGCGTGGAGGCAAAGGAACAACTGGACAACGCCAGCATTCAAATTTTGAAACATTGTAATATGGTTGCGCCAAACATTAATACGTTGATGTGATGAAGCGCACTTTGTATATGTAACGGATCTTGAGCGGATAAGCTCTCGTCCTTAGGTAGCTGAGGCATTTACTTAGATTTAATGCAAGTAGATAGAAATTTATTATAGATTAGACAGTTTTAGCTTTCGAGAGGGAAATGGAGTATAGACACCCTCCCTTGTATCATTGTAGTATTCATTCAGCATTATCATAAGAGAGAGAAAGAAGAGAGAGCAGAGCAGAGAGCTGGTGAAGAACTTCCATGTACAGATATTGAATTAATAGGAAAAGCCCTGATTCAATTCCATGGATGTGTTCGATCTCTGTGTGTTGYTRATATTATGCCTTTGCATGYTTKCTTCCTTTTATGCTTATMTGTTATATGYTGCATATGTGATTRYGTATCAGGTTCGTAACCTRAGAGAATGAGTTTCATTTGTTTCTCTACTTAGGCCAGGAGATTYCKRCATCGAGTGCAGTTGAATACCTCCGCATAGAGTGCGTCGAGGAGGCTAAGTGGTTGAACTTTTGTACTCTTTTGCCCAGAGTTGGGTTTGAGTTATTCGAGCCGTGCAGGTGAGTGCAGGTCGAATTTGAGTCTCAGTGCCAAGTCTGAGAAGGGAGGAAGGCCGAAGTTGTTGCAAGCGTGAGTGCACAGGACCCAGAAGACTTCATCACTTGGAGAGTGGTTGAAGGTTAAAGAGTACGCAGAGTGCGTGAAAGTTCCCTGAAGGAATCAGAGGAACAAAGCTCAGGAGGGATAACTCCTTGTTCAATGTGGAAGTAGAACCGGGTGGAGTTCACACAGAACAAAGGTGGTGAACGGAGGAACTCTTCAAGAGGAAGAGAATCGACGACTTGAATTGTCGTGGAGAATCACTAAGATCGCGACCTGACTGTGGGTCAGATGTATCGGGAGTTCGCGAGGGAAGATCCCTATTTCTCGTAGAACGAGGTCACGAGAACGCGAAAACACGACGTCCCAGAATGTCTTGCATGGGGTATGTCGAAATCAGATGATGTGACAGGTGATCTCGGGATATCGGATCTCGGGAGTGAGAAGCCTCAAGTCTGATCTCGGGAGCGACGAGAGCGCGAGGTCGTGAGATTCTGAGTCTCGGCATCTCGGCACTTCGGGTCTCGGAGGTTGAAACCTCAAAGGTATAGAGACGCTAGTCGCGAGTCGCGATAGCGCGAGGTCCCGACATACCAAGAGAAAGTCAACGTTGACCAGAGCATCGGGTCTCGGAATCCGAGAGTCCAGTTCCCCGTTGTGGAATTCGCGAAGTCGCGAGAGCCGATCCTTCATTAACTAAGGAAGGGAGGATCGGCGGAAGTAACTGTGGGTAAGGACTCCAGAGGGAGTTGGAGAGTTGATAACTCTTTGGGCCGAGAACTAGGAGGTCCTGGTGGAGCGACCGTGCCTGTGAGGGTCAGGGTTGCGTCATATATACACTAATTAATCAAATCTGTGTGTTAAAAGAGATCCTTTTCTCATAAACAAAAATCTTATACAATAATTTGATTCAATTTATTGCTAAATTCAATTATTATTATATATAACTGGATTAAAAATTTACAATTCAATTATTCAAATATATAACTGAATTGAAACCTACACAGCCACAAAAATATGGTGGCCAACAAGCGTATATCGATATTTAACAAATATATCGCTATCTGTTAAGAATATGTTATCTATTAATAAGAAATCAACAATATGTTATCCAACCAAATGTTATCTAACAATAAAATTGCTCCCTAACAATAGCATTGTTGTCCAACAATAATTTGTTGTCTTATTGATAAATCGTAGTCCAACAATAATTCTTTGTCTTATTGATAAATCACAGTCCAACAATAATTCATTGTCTTATTGATAAATCGCAGCCTAACACAATATCATTGTCTATTAATAGTCGTTGTGTAACAAAGAGATAGTTGTCAACAAAGAGGTAGTTGTCTAACAATAATATGCTATCTAACAAGGATATCGCCTGAGGTCTCCATGCTCAACTCAGAAAAACACGGGGATTAAATCGTTGAGCATGAGAGGTAAGACCTTGGGCATTAGGATATAAAAATGATGAGAACAATGAAAAAAAACAAAGAGACAATCATTCAATTACAAATGAAAAGATGTATCATTCAAGCACATGCAGAGATGTATCATTCAAGAAAACGCAGAGATAAAATTCTGGGAAGGACGCAGGGATTATGCATAAAAGAAAAACACATAGATAAGTAAGGGATAGATAGCTAGGCGAAAATTTATCCTTCACTTATTATCTATGCATTGGAAAGCAGGGCATTTGAATCTCATTCTTAAACACCAGAGTGAAGATAGTCGATTCGGATCCTAGCCGACTGCTCAGACATAGACTAATAACTTAAAGGACAAGGGACAGAAGATAAAAGCACAATTTTTCGTCATATTAAATCAATAAAAACAAACACAGAGAATTCATTGCAATCAAGGTTTGGGTTCACCATGGGAAATCAATTCAAAATACAGTGAGCATATGGATGGGATGACTTTAAGTTCTTTGATCATAAAATGTTGGGCTCATCAAGGAAATTTGCTAAAAGATAAAAATGAAATCCCTAGATAGTGTTATGCTGATTAAACATAAACTTTAACACAGTATAAGTCCATTATTGAAGGTGCATGAACAATATTTAAACTACCATTCAATACAAATATACACATGTGTATTGTAGCCAAATGCGAAATCTCCGAAGTCATTGTCCCGCGCGCGCTCCATCCAGCTCCCGCTTGTCGACCGATGTGACCTCACCGGTACCTCCCAACCAATGCTAGGGGTACTCTTCTTCCCCTGGGCCCCTCGATCCACAAAGGGCCACACACACAATACTAGAGAATGCTAGCACCCATCTCTCCTTGCAAGGTCGATCTACCACTTGTTACCTGAGCTAGGTATCCCAACTCCCACAAGAGAAGTTTAGTCAAGATGAAATTTCAGCAGCGTAACGTTACGCAAGCCCAATCTTCCTCCACACTCCTCCTCTGCCATCCGGTTTATAGAGTTTTCTTAGTCATTAGTTTCCCAAAACCCTCATTAGATTCTTTTTTTATTTAATTAACTTTGAAAAACCTCCCTCGTACACATGTCGTCCGATCCCCTAGTTGCACCACAAAATCAATTTTATTAATTAATTAAATATTCCTATTTCCCTCACCCACCTAAAAACATTCCTAAAAACGCTCCTCGGTGTCCCAAAATTCCCTTACAATTCTTAAATGACTTACGTCTTACTTAATTCCTAGTTGAGTTCACGGATAGAAAGTTCCAAAGGCTAGATTCCTTACTAAGTTAGACATTCAACTTTTTCTTTAAGTTTCCCCTTTTCTTTAAGTTACCTTTTTTCTTTAAGTTTCCTTTTTCTTTTAAGTTTCCCCCTTTTTCCTTTTTAACTAAAAATCAATTTAGCAAGTGTAGATAAAAACAACTAATTACCCTTTTAATAAATTTAATCCTCCATTATAATTTTTACTTTAATAATTAAGTTTGAATTTCTTAACCCCCTTCTTGTTACAAGTTTATTTAGTTTTTCTTTATCCACTAGTTCTACTTAGACCTAGGTTTTAATTTCACTAGGCTGAGCGAAATTTTTTAAGGGAACTTTTAGTTATTAATTTTTTTTACTCATACCATCATCTATTTTAAGGTCGATTGGGTCCTAAAGAAGCATAGTTTTCTAGGCACTAGTTTTATTAACTTATCAGTGAAAATCACGACGTGCCCTTCAGGATACACTACGTGCTCCAAGGGTGCCACTCACCTCTTTTTGTTTTATTTGCACGACATGCCCTTCAAGACGCACCACATGCTCCAAGGGTGCCACTCGCCTCTTGACTGAATTTGATAGACATCAAACCCCTGGAGTCAATACTCCGCCAGGTGATCTTGTGGGAGACTAAGGGCCTCTAAGGAATAATGCCCCTACCTTATTACGCGCCCCTTAGAATCATCATGAGTGATTGTCACAGTCTTCCCTCACGAAATCATGGGTCTTCTCAAACTAGGTAATCGTTAACCTATAGTTCAAGCCACGACGGGTGTGCTAGTAGGCTGTGGTAGGGTTGCTGCCACACCTCTCCCTCAATGTCTCTAGTTATTTTGCGTGACCCCTCTACTCCAAATGTGAGTCTGGTCGGCAAACTATCATCATCCTGCATCCATCAATGAATCATATCAGCAATAATAATCAATCATCATAACATCTAACCATATGTACATATGTAACATCAACAACATTCAAACCCAACAATCCACTCCCTAACTGGATCTGGAGTCCAAGGGGTTTCATCGATGCCTCTACATCCTCAATGTCCAAAGTCCTACACACTTAGAAGAACCCAGTCAATAGCACCTGTCTATGTAAATACAACCAAATAACATATCATCAAATCCATAATATCTCATAATCATAATCAAAATGACCAATAGTATAATAACACGGATCACTTGCATGCAAGTGTCCTAAAAGAATAAGTTTGTTCAGTGCATGCAAGAGTTGGATGTTACATACACCCCCTATTGGTTTAAACTTCGTCCCGAAGCTTCACAGTAAATAAGTGTCGAAATAAAGTTTATCATAGTATATCATAAGTCTATCTATCAAACAAAAATGGTAACTGTTGGCGCATATCATATGCGTCCTCCCAGGTCCTCGAGTGCGGACTATATTTGTCCCATTGGACCTTGATCTGATCTACTGTTCGATGCAGTAGTTTTCAAATGCGATGGTCCAGGATGCGGATTGGCTCATCCATGAGCGCACCCTCGTCAAATACCTGCAAGGAAATCATGTCAATAACATGTGTAGGATCACTAATATAATGTCTCAAAACAGATACGTGAAAAATATCGTGCATAAGCCTCAAAGAATCAGGCAAGGCTAGTCGATAGGCCATAGGTCCCTTCTTTTCCACAATCTTGAAAGGTCCCACAAACCTAGGAGAGAGTTTAGCACCCTTTCCAAACTTGATCGAACTCTTATGCGGTTTCAACTGCAAGAAAACTCGATCGCCAACTTCATAACTACGGTCGACACAATGCGCATTGACATAACTCTTATGTCAATCCTGCACTTCCTTGATCCTTTGTCTTATAGTTTTCATTTGATCTTCCATTTCTTGGATCACTTTCAATCCCACCAGGACCCTATCCTCAAGCCGATCCCAACTCAAAGGCATCTGACACGGTCTCCCGTAAAGAAACTCGAAAGGTACCATCTTAATGGTGCTTTGATCACTGTTGTTATATGCAAATTCTACCTGTGGCAAGAATTATTCCCAACGCTTATATTGGTCCATAACGTACATACGCAACATATCCTCCAAGATTTTGTTTGTTCGTTCGGTTTGCCTGTCTGCCTCCAGATGATACGTGGTACTAAAGTTAAGTTGGGTTCCCAAGGCCTCTTGGAAACTAGTCCAAAATCGTCCAGTAAACATCGATCCGCAATTGGATATAATCCTCTTAGGCACACCATGCAGCCTCACAATCTCACTGATGAAAACTCTAGCTATGTCAGGTGCCTAATACGTTGTACGCACAGGAATAAAATGAGCACTCTTCGTCAAAGTGTCGACTACCACAAAAATCGATTCGTGTCTCCTTGTTGTCAGTGGTAGTCCAACAATGAAATCCATCAAAATGACCTCCCATTTCGATTCCAGAATAGCATCTGGCTGTAGTAATCCTGTTGGATTTGTATGTTCAGCCTTCACTTGTTGATATTCTAGACATCTTTCCCCGTAGTTGACTAAGTTTGGCTTCATTCCTTTCCAGAAGAATAAGGGTTTAAGGTCTGCCCTCACCTTCGTGACTCTAGGATGAGCCATGTACACTGATCTATGAGCCTTGTTTAGGATCAAACTCCTCAACTCGTTGTTGGGAGGTACGTAAATTCAACTTTTAAATCTCAATAATCTGTCATTGTCCACAATAAATCCCTTAAATTTTGGTACCATCATTGTGTGTTGTCTGATAAAATCCTTGACCTCTTTGTACCAGTCATCATCGCGTTGTCAGGTTAGAATATTTTCACGTAGATTTGGTTGAAGAGGAATCACCAAAAATATGTGTGGTCTTCAACTCAACGCATTAGCTACTATGTTCAATGTTCCTTTTATGTAAGTAATCTCGAAATCATAATCACTAAGCAATTCTGACCAACATTGTTGTCGCGTGTTCAAGTCGTTTTGCGTAAAGATGTTTTGTAGTCCACAGTGGTCCATTTTTAGTTTGAATTTTTGTCCAATAAGGTAGTGTCTCCAAACTCTCAAGGCATATACAATGGCTAACAACTCCAAATTGTGGGTCACATAGTTCTCCTCATGCCTTCTCAACTTTCTCGAGATGTAAGGGATCACTCGACCGTCTTGCATCAAGACTTCGCCTAAGCCTTCCTTGGATGCGTCAGTGCATACCAAGAAGTCTACGTTCATGTCAGGGACATTTAGTATCGGTGTTACTTTCAACATCTCCTTGAGCCTCCGAAATGCCTCCGAGCATTTATCGGTCCAAACAAACTTCTTGTTCTTCTTCTGCAATTCCGTAATCGGATTTTCTATCTTCAAAAAACCCTCGACGAACCGTCAATAATATCCCGCTAAACCCATGAAGATTCACACTTCTGGGATATTCATCGATGTCGGCAATTCCATATAGCCTCAACCTTTGTTGGATCCACAATGATGCCTTCGTCGTACATGACATGCCCTAAGTAGTGAATCTTCGATTGATAAAAGAGCATTTAGACAATTTCCCATACAATTTGTTCTCACGTAGACATTGTAGTACCATGCGCAAGTTCTTGTCATGTTCCTCCATCATCCTAGAGCAAATCAAAATATCGTCAATGAATACTTGGACGAACCTGTCCAAGTAGTCGCGGAACACCCCATTCATCAAACTCATAAATACCCCTACAACGTTCGTCAGTCCAAACGGTAAAACAATAAACTCGTAATGTCCAAAACTTGTCTTAAAGGCGGTCTTAGGGATTTCATCCTCCTTGATCCGTAACTGGTGATACTCTGATCTCAAGTCGATCTTTGAAAAAATTGTCGCACCCTTCATCTGATCAAACAGATCATCAATCCTTGGCATTGGATATTGATTCTTGATCGTTTCCTTGTTCAAGTGATGATAGTCAAAGTAGAGTCTCCACAACCCATCCTTCTTCCATATGAAGATAACAGGTGCACCCCACGGTGACACACTTGAACGTATAAGTCTTAGATCCAACAACTCCTTCAGTTGCATTCTCAACTCCTGTAACTTTGGGGTCAACATCTGATAAGGAATTCTTGCTATCAGTTCAGTCCCCGATCTTAGGTCTATGGTAAATTCCAATTCCCTCTTCGACGATATCCCAGGTAACTCCTCAGGGAAGACGTCCGCAAACTCTCTCACCACCGGTAGGTGTTCTAGACCTTCCGCTACTCCCTTCTCGTTTAACGCAAGGATCACATAAATCTTACATGCCTTGCACATGCTCTTCCGTAGCTGCAAGGAAGAGATGAACCTCAGGGAAACTTCCTAGTTCTGACCTATAATCACGCGTCTCTGACCCTCATCATCGACCAAGCTCAATCGTTTTGTCTTATAGTTGAGTATCGCCTCATGTGATTCCAACCAGTCCATACCAATCATGACGTCATAAGATCCTAAGATCATGACATACATGTTGGTCCTAGTGACAAACTCTCCCAGGTTAAGGCTACAGCCTGTAACCTTCCCACCAACCTTCTGTTTGGCTTCAAAAGCCATTTCTATAAAGCTAAAATCATCCTGTTCGACTACCTTTACCTTAATTCTTTTTAGCACTGCACCTGAAATAAAATTTTTGATAGCACCTGGATTTGTCAAAATGCTAAGGGTCTGGTCAGTGATGGTACCTGACATCTCGAGCATGGTCGACTGGTGCTCTGCCTGGCGGTTATTCACCGTTGCATGGATCTGATGGGCCTTGCCCAAATCTCCCATGGTAGTGGGTCTGGCTAATCCATATGCTCTAGTCTTCTCCACTGGGCAGTTTCATTGGTAATGTGTCTCCCCACATGTCCAACACCCTTTCTTCCGTCAAGTACTCCTGGTACCCGAAGTAGAAGCTGACGACCCACTAGCCTGGAACCCTGGTTTGTTCTGTTGAACATGCCTAAATTGTTGTTGTTGTGGTCGACGTTGCTGCTGGTGTTGTGGTCCTTGGTAAGGAATTCGCTGCTGAGGCGCTAGTCGCCAAGGTGTAATGAAAGTGGATCCTCTCTAGAAGCCACGATATCATGGTGAATTTCTAGCTGGTGTCTGATGTTGTTGCACACCAAATGACACCTACCTCATTAGTCTCGCTGGAGTCCTGCTCTGATCCCTACTGATAAGCTCCTCCTCTGCTATGAGTGCCTTCTGGACAAATTCATGCAAGGTTTGAGGCATCAAAATCCTAACCTTTGCATGAATGTTGACATTAAGGCCAAACACAAACCCGTTGACCTTAAGTTTCTCGGCATCCAGGTGTGGAGCATACCGAAGCAGCTCCATAAAACGGGCCTCGTACTTGGGCACCGTACGATCGTGTTGTCGAAAGCATTGAACTCGTTGATATGATGCTCAATGAATTCCTCAGAAGATACCTCTCTCGGAACCGTTCCTCGAACATTTCCCCTGACATGTCTTCGATTTCCATGTTCAATTGTGGCAGGAGCGTCTTCCACCATAGAAGAGCGCTCCCCTTAAGTTGAAAGACCGCCCTGCGGACCTTCATGATGGAGGTCGAAATCGAGAAGCGTGAAGCACATCACCTTTCTCTCCAGCCATGCCTCGACGACTGAGCCGTCCGCGACACTCGTGGACTTGAGAACTTATCTCTCTCAAGCTCTCAGTGAATGCTAACAGTATTGGTTGGGGTGCGTTGTGGACCCTCAAGGATACATGCGCCTTGGTCTTATCTCAGTATAGATGGTGAATCAAGGCCTATGACGTTCCCTGGAAGGACCTTGTAAGACCATCATCATCCCTTACATAAATTGAATCCATCCCAAGGATTTGTTCTTCCCCCCGACGGTTAGACTCCGATGGCGCGAGCACTTCTAGAGGCGTCACACCTCCTTCCATGACACCACATTGCAAACCTCTGTGGAATCCTATAATTGAGATCACCGCATGGAAACGTTAAAGGTTTAATTAGAGCTAGGTTATTACTCAAGTGTTTACTGCAGTGGAAATCATGGAGATCCACAGTCACAGGGTTGAACCCGCTCTAATACCATATGTAATAACCCCCGTCGTTACGAAAACATCGACGCATAACAAGTGCAATTTTTTTTTAAAGCAGGGAAGTAACATCGAAAATAGTCAATCAACGTGACTCGACGATGAACACAATGAACGCAAATCAGGCAACAGACAACGTAACGACCCAATGTACTAGCACATCATGCAGTTAAATGTAACACACAAAAATCCAATCAATTCAAACCCAACAACTTCGACAACCAGTGACTAGAACCCTCCCGGCGAGCGAGAGATTGTTATTAAACATTACGAGACAAGTACAACCTCAATTTCAAAAACAACAACATCTGCATCGGAAGGCGCATGACCCTAAGCCGGGTTTCATATGTGCTATCGATCGATGCGTGCAATGATCCCAATTTAAGGATTCAGGTCGCCACGATGCGACGAACACACAAGAATCCCAAGTGCAATCAACATATAACCTTTAACAACACAAACAATGCGTCAAGGTACCAACTTAAACTGTCGGTTGTCCTGTTATACCAAAACACATGGTTATTGATAGCAATGTATTATGGAATTGAATAACATCTAAGATAATGTAGTTTCATTAATATCTTATAAAATCTTGCAAAACTTCATGAACTACATATTGAATCACTACCTTATGAATCACTTAGAAACAATTTTCTAGGCAAATAAAACAACAATAACTGAGATAGACCTTGTAGAATTCTTAACATTCTTATATGACATTTAATTTCCTTGAAGGGATTCTATTGGAAAAGTTCTTCTTAGAACAATTTTGTAGGCATTTAAAAACAATAATGGCTTATATAACCCTTGTAGATTTATTAAAGGGACATCGAAGGTTATTGATTGATGCTTCAATTCATAAAATATTTGATACGTTAACCTCCATAATAGGCCATGGCCTTGTTCCAACTGCCATAACCCAAAATAATCTGAAATTGTAGGTGTGATAAATACGGGTGATAAGTAAATCTGGCTAGTTTATTATTTAATCTCAGAAGGTAGTAAAAGGGTATGCGTAGGATAATTAATTCGTTGTGCAGGCATGAATGAACAATTAACTGTGTTATTTGCTACAAAAAGGGAATAAACACCCGACAAACACCTAATTAATCATTCATATTATTGTGAATTGTTTTCATCAAAAATATAATTATCTAGAATGCGAGAGTAATTCTCTGCCCATGGGTTAAATGAATAAACTAAATAAATTTAAGGAGCACAATAAATTTCCTTAACACATCATAAGGAATTTAATAAGAAGAGTTTGATGGTGGTCCCACCGGGGTCTGGCAGCAAGGAAGTTTCGCGCTACACTGAGATCTGAAGCGGCCAAATCATGGCCATTCTAGGATTCAAGATAGTTCAAACATAAACAACCCAAGTATTGAAGGAACGATGCTAATGCATCAGGGCCCAACCATCCATGCAGTTACTAGGGAAAATTTGAGAGAATGAACATGTTACAAATGGATGCAAGGGTGTTTGAATTCAACTGAAATAATAAACTGTAATCATCAACAAGTCTCATGCCCAGGAAAAACGCCAGTAAAAACCCCCAAGGATGGCAGCTCGTGAAGGGTGCATTCACAACAGATTGAAGCAAAATGAAGAGAATTTAGTTGACACAATGTTTAAACGAAATTCCTTCTCTTGGAATATAATGATTGCATACTTTCCATACTTTAAAATAGCACATTTCTGTGTCCATATTTAAACTCATTCATTCATATTTCCTATTATTAAACTTAATATTTCACTATTTAAAAAGAAAAATATTTCAACCATATTCAATCTACCTCCCAATCAATCACCGGATATCGTCTTGTATATACACTAATTAATCAAATCTGTGTGTTAAAACAACTCCTTTTCTCATAAACAAAAAACTTATACAATAATTTGATTCAATTCATTGTTAAATTCAATTATTATTATATATAACTGAATCAAAAATTTACAATTCAATTATTCAAATATATAAATGAATTGAAACTGGCACAACCACAAAATTATGGTGGCCAACAAACATATATCGTTGTTTAACAAATATATCGCTATTTGTTAACAATATGCTATCTATTAATAAGAAATCAACAATATGTTATCCAACCAAATGCTATTTAACAATATATTCGCTGCCTAACAATGGCATTGTTGTCCAACAATAATTCATTGTCTTATTGATAAATCGCAGTCCAACAATAATTCATTCTCTATTTGATAAATCGCAGTCCAACAATAATTCGTTGTCTTATTGATAAATCACAGCCTATCACAATATCGATGTCTATTAATAGTCGTTGTCTAACAAAGAGGTAGTTGTCTAACAATAATATGCTATCTAACAAGGATATCGCCTGAGGTTTCCATGCTCAACTCAGAAAAACAAGGGGATTAAATCGTTGAGCGTGAGAGGTAAGACCTTGGGGGTTAGGACAACAAAACGTTGAGCACAACGGACAAAAATGAAGAGACAGTAATTCAATTAGAAATGCAGAGATGTATCATTCAAGTGCAGAGAGTTATCATTCAAGAAAACAAAGAGATGTATCATTCAAGAAAACAAAGAGATGTATCATTCAAGAAAACACAGAGATAAAATTCTGGGAAGGATGTTGGGATTATGCATAAAAGAAAAACAAAGAGATGAGGGATAGATAGTTGGGCGAAAATTTATTTTTCACTTATTATCCATGCATATGAAAGCAAAGCATTTGAATCTCAGTCTTAAACATCGGAGTGAAGACAGTCGATTCGACTCTCGACCGTCTGCTCAGGCATAGACTAATAACTTAAAGGATAAGGGACAAAAGATAAAAACACAATTTTTCTTCATATTAAATCAATAAAAACAAACGCAGAGAAGTCATTGCAATCAGAGTTTGGGTTCGCCATGGGAAATCAATTCAAAATACAACGAGCATAAGGCTGGGATGACTTTAAGTTCTCTGATCATAAACCATTGGAATCATTAAGACAATTTGTTGAAAGATAGAAATGAAATCTCTAGATAGTGTTACGCCGATTAAACATAAAATTTAACATGGTAGAAGTACATTATTGAAGGCGCATGAACAATATTTAAACTACCATTCAATACAAATAAACACATGTGTATTGTAGCCAAATGTGAAAGCTCTGAAGTCGTTGTCCCGTGCACACTCCGTTCAGCTCCCGCTTGTCAACCGATGTGACCTCACCGATACCTCCTAGCCAACGCTAGGGGTACTCTTCTTCCCCCTAAGCCCCCCAAGCTGCAAAGGGGCCACACACACAATACCAAAGAATGCTAGCACCCAGCTCGTCTCACAAGGTCGAGCTACCACTCGTTACCCGAGCTGGGTATCCCAACTCCCACATGAGAAGTTTAGTCAAGATGGAATTTTAGCAACGTAACGTTACACAAGCCCAATCCTCCTTCACACTCCTCCTCCACCATCGTTTTTATAGAGTTTTTTTAGTCATTAGTTTCCCAAAACCCTCATTATATTCTTTTTTTATTTAATTAACTTTGAAAAACCTCCCCTGTACACATGTCACCCAATCCCCTAGTTGCACCAAAAATCAATTTTATTAATTAATTAAATATCCATATTTCTGTCACCCACCTAAAAGAATTCATAAAAATGATCCTCGGTGTCCCAAAATTCCCTTACAATTCTTAAATGACTTACACCTTACTTAATTCCTACTTGAGTTCATGGATAGAAAGTTCCAAAGGTTAGATTCATTTCTAAGTTAGACATTCAACTTTTTCTTTAAGTTTCCCCTTTTCTTTAAGTTACCTTTTTTCTTTAAGTTTCCTTTTTCTTTTAAGTTTCCCCCTTTTTCCTTTTTAACTAGGAATCAATTTAGCAAGTGTACATAAAAACAACCAATTACCCATTTAATAAATTTAATCATCTATTATAATTTTTACTTTAATAATTAAGTTTGAATTTCTTACCCCCCTTCTTGTTACAAGTTTATTTAGTTTTTCTTTATCCACCAGTTCTCCTTAGACCTAGGTTTTAATTTCACTAGGATAGGCGACCTTTTTTAAGGGAATTTTTAGTTATTAATTTTTTTTACTCATACCATCATCTTGTGCGACGTGCCCTTCAAGACGCACCACGTGCTCCAAGGGTGCCACTCGCCTCTTGACTGAATTTGGTAGACATCAAACCCCTGGAGTCAATACTCTGTCAGGTGATCTTGTGGGAGACTAAGGGCCTCTAAAGAATAAGGCCCATGCCTTATTGTGTTCCCCTTAAAATCATCCTGAGCGACTGTCACAATCTACCCTTACGACATCGTGGGTCTTCTCGAACTAGGTAATCGTTAACCTACAGTTCGAGCCACGATGAGAGTGCTAGTAGGCTGTGGCAGGGTTGTTGCCACACCTCTCCCTCACAATCTCTGGTTTTTATGTGTGACCCCTCTACTCCAAATGTGAGTCTGGTCGGAAAGCTATCGTCAACCTGCATCCATCAACAAATCATGTCGGCAATAATAATCAATCATCATAACATCTAATCATATGTACATATGTCACATCAACAACATTCAAACCCAACAGTCCACTCCCTGACTCGATCTGGAGTCCAAGGGATTTCATCGATGCCTCGGCATCCTTAATGTCCAAAGTCCTACACACTCAGGAGAACCTAGTCAATAGCACCCGTCTATGTAAATAAAAACAAATAACATATCATCAAATCCATAATATCTCATAATCATAATCAAAATGACCAATAGTATAATAACCCGGATCACTTGCACGCAAGTGTCCTCAAAGAATAAGTTCGCTCAGTGTGCACAAGAGTGGGATGTTACAGTGGGGACAATTTGTTTACCAGGAAATTTGACTGATACAAAGCCCCTAACTTATCCTATAATGCCTTGGTTGTAGCTTCCCCTGATACATTCAATAATATTGAAACCAAGAGACAAAACCAAATTATTCTCTTCGCCTTCCAATCCAAAATTTTCTAGTCTTCTGCTAACATTCTTGTAGGTATGGTACCTAGATCCATAGTGATCCACTGATCTTTGTCCACCAACCGATATTTCATCTTGAGCTTCCACAACTCAAATATTTTCCCATTAAATTCATCAATCTCTATTTTTAAACTGCTCACATATTTCTTTTCACGTGAAGAATCGATACCACAAATATCCCACTGTAACAAGGTTTATCACATACCCGAGCCAAATCATTTTCCACAAAGGCGTCCCCCTAAAGCCAATAACAACTCGGATACCAAATGTAGATTTTAACCTTGTACAATAAATTACTACAAATAGATTCTTAATAAAAATAGAAAAGATATAATGGCACACACACACATTACACATAGATTTCACCCTGGAAACCTAAACAAGGAAAGCTAGCAACCTGTTTAGAGATGCACCTCTAATATTCTATTCATATCATGTCCCTATGTGTGTGTGTGTGTGTGTGTGTGTATTGTAAACAATAAGGACATAATATGGATAGAATATTAGAGGTGCAACTCTAAACAGGTTGCTAGTTTTCCATGTTTCAGTTTCCAGGGTAAAATCTTTGTGTAATGTGTGTGTGCTATTATATATTTTCTATTTTTATTAAGAATTCATTTGCAGTAATTTATTGTACAAGGTTAGAATCTACATTCGGTATAAGAGTTGTTATTGGCTTCAGGGGGATGCCTTTGTGGCTAAGGATTTGGCTTGGGTTTGTGATAAATCTTGTTACGGAGATCTGTGGTATTGATTCTTCAAGTGAAAAGAAATGGTGAGAAATTTGAAAATAGAGATAGACTTGTAGATAAAAAAGTATACATTCCATTAACATACATGCATACTCAAAAATGAAATGCAGAAACCAATCATTCATTTCATTCAATTATATCGAGTGTAAAATTACTTATCTATTTATGAGGTGTAGCCGACCAACTAACTATGGGTGAGCGCTTTTCCACCGAACCATAGGATTTGTTGTTTAGTCACTTCGACAACATGCCAACCCCTGTGCCAGGCCATTATACCACTAGGGGACACTCAAAAAATGACTTACCAAGTCATGAAATGGATCAGGAAGGTTACTTTCCTTCATTCCACCAGCAAGGTCAAAATGTTTCCCCTCTTTTCCATTGAGCTCAGGATCTCCATGAGGTTTATCATATGCCTTCCCCGATGGATTTTCTCTACAAAAGGGAGTCATTTCATAGCTACACTATCCCTCATTGCCCTCCCCTTTCAGTACTAGTTTCTTTCCAACAAGCATCATGCCTGCGACCCTCTTTTCCTCCAATCTGGATTTTTGGGTCTTCTCTACTCTAGTCTAACCATCCATGTCCTAGGAATACTTCCTGATTCTTCTTTTTTCATGTCTACATACTAGAGCTTTCTTTTCTCCCACATGAGTTTTCTCTTCAGTTGCCCCCATTTCTCTTCATGTCTTCCTCCAAAAACCAAACTCCTCTTGCACCCTCTCATGCCTTCTCCTGCATGCACCCATGCATTATTTCTTCTGTCATAAGCATATAGTTCAATCCATGAAATGAGGTGGTAATCTTTGTCTACCCAACTCTCCATCCTTGTATTCATTATGGGTGGTTGGTTGTTTAACTACCAACCCTTCTTGTTAATTGATTTGCTTCAACTGCAAGTTAGAGGAATTATGGTTATTTCCTCCACATCATTCATCAAGGTGGATTGGAATATTTTTCACATGAATCCTCTTTTCTCCCCCCCATCACTAGTCCCTCTCATGGTATCATGGCCAATACATGTGCTCCACCCATCAGTCAGTTCTGCAGAATTTCCAATTAACAATAATACATTTACAATGTTTATAATCCATGGCATGGAAATCATTAGTCAAGATTAATTACATATAATCAGGGGTTTAAAAATGGGGTGTTTCATTCCCCTCCCCCTTCAAAAGGAATGTCATCCTTGGTGTTTTTTGCATCTCAACAACACCTGACATGCCTTCCTCTTTCAACCGCTTCAACAATGTTTTCCTCTTATTGGTTTAGGCTTCTCCCAGACTCTAGTATTTTTAGAAATATGCCTACAAAAATTTCAAACATCATGCATATTAATTCATAATTTCATGCATAATAATTTCATTGTTGTTCATAATTCAAGAGGAAATATACATATAAGCACAATACTTATCTATGCAATTCATGGATCTGCATCCATATCGCTGTCTCATTTACTTGACTCATTGTTTTCCTTAACATACCCATTGTGCTCATGATCCTAGATAGCATGTAACATGAATTATCCAAGTCTCCTCTTCCTTGCAGTCAGTCACCCTCCATGCTCAAGCATTCCATTCTCTGCTACACAATCCCTTGGTCGATCCATCATTTTCCAAGGCTTCCTCGCACAGGAAGAGTTCAATGACTTATAGAGTCTTACAACCAAGGCGCCCCTCTGTCTTTCTCTAACATAGCATAGCTCGTCACAACAATGATCATGGCATACTGGGTCTTCATGTCACAACAATGGTATTTTCATGATCTTCTAGATTGACAAGCATCATTTGTCCCTCCATGACAGATCTGTCATTTCACCTATATCACATGCATACAATAACCATGAGATATTTTTGTATCAGTTTTCAATCAAAATTCTCTTAAATATGTTTTCCACATATTTCCAATTCCACTTATCAATTTCCATATCTGTCCATATAGGAACCATATTCACAACCAAGTTATATTTTCTCTTGACAATTTGTCTCTTTTACAATTAGCAGGCATTGATCTTCCTTATGGGCATATATTGTTTTCATATCTAAGACCATTCTTCCTGCAATTTCAACCTTCATACAACCAAATAGATTGTTAGTTTTTCATGTACATTTACAGTGGTTCACAAACAATTCTTAAAATCGTGCATACCAACAATTGCATCACTTGTATCTATTCAATGATATAAATTAAAAGGAATTATCATTTCTTACACATGCATTATCTCATCGTACCAAGATTTTCAAAATGCAATCAATCATCACATGTAACTAAATCAATGTGCCAATATTCAGGACCACAGTCACACACAACGCGCCTTTGCATTGATTTTAGATTACCACATTCCATGTTAGGAACTTTTCCACGACATGTTGGAACTCAACCAACCTCTCACCACATGGGTCCTTTATCAACATTCATTATTGCAGCAGGACTATGTTTCCTTCTTTGACCTGATCATGAATTCAAATCATCCTATGTTATATGAAATTAAAATTGTATATGAATTCATTCAAGCATTCTTTCTTTACTGGTAACCAGGGTGCCAATATTCATGGCCACCCCATTTTTCTCTTTACCATTTCACAACTATGTTGAAATAATGGAAGGTTCTCCTTCTATAATGGGGTGTCCAATACATGCCCTCTTCCATACAACATGTATCTTCTCAATGCATTTAACCAATGTTTTGTTTATGATAACTTCTAGTCATAATCATTCATGATTAATCAGTACATCCATGAAACATTTGTTCATGAATTTCCATGCAAGGATTGTAACCATCCTTGACTGCAAGAGTTTCCTCCCTATGTACTTGAGGTTATTATTTTCCTAAATCTTACTCTTCTTGGGTATCAATGACATACAACAGTGAATCCAAGTCATATGCATATCATCAAGATATAAAATATTTCTAAATGGATCCTTACCCACTCCCTATCATAACACATGCTATATTCGCATGGAACTTTATACTTGTCCCGGATGCCTGCAACCCTTCTAACATTACCTCATCAATGGTGCTTCATGTGAACTCATAAGGTCCCTTCATCAATATTTCAACATCATCCTTCTTGTATTTATCCTCTATCAAAGGTTGTCCACCATTTGTAGTTATCTTACAACCAACGGTAGCTATCAATTCTCCCTGATATATTACAACCATTCATATGACAAGTCTCATAGGGATTATATTTCCCTCTTTACATGGAAACAACCATCAAGAGGTTACTCTTGCTCATCTTCTATAAAAGAATCCCGAAAATCAGAAAATACAAGCAGGTAATTACAACATTACCCAGGGCAACAAAATGCCAACCCCTATATCTCTTTACACCTCCAACCATTCTTGGTCAGACCTTTACCAAGGGAATCCTTTCCAAAATTCCCCCTCACTGTTACTTGAGCATACTAAGCCATACCCATATGTCTATCATCCCTCTCTGGACATTATCTAAACCGTTGGTCTTCTGGATAGTGTCCAGGCACTTCTCTTTACCATATTTTGGATCAGTACTTCATTGATCCATTACAATGTTATTCTCATAAAACAATATTACAAACTTAACGAGAACTTTGTCGAGTTTTCATTTTTTCATGGGTCACATTTTTTGCCTCATTTTTAAAAATGGTGCTACCGGTAGCACCCCCCTCCCTTTTTAAGTGGTATTTTGATATTTTAAATTTTTTGATCCATAATATTTCCACAATATATTTTTTAAATGCTTATTTTTCATCTATTTTCAAATTAT
>ML781070.1:486293-499505 GCA_009831015.1 Picea engelmannii
TTGTTAATTTGTGCAGGACCTGCGATTAACCTGTGGCTTGAGAAACCGCGACTCAGGGGCATCTAAGCCGTCAAAATCACCCGGGGATCGCACCCGGCCTGAGTCACACCAACCCTTAACATGGTTGGATTTTTTGTCCCCACAGGTTTCGAACCGGTGACTTTAACATCACGGAGTGGCTTAACAACACACTCCGTCACCGACTGTCCTACACCTCGGGGACCTTAAAGTTGAAGGACATGGGGGTGGGCTTTGATCCACTTATGTGTGCACGGGTCACGATACCATTTATTATAGTATCTCTGGGTGCAACCACACATTCGACCACTACCTCAAGGTGTCCCCATGGCTCCAGGTAAAGCCCTCACGAGAATTGAACCTTGCCCAACGGTGTTTTTTTTTTTTTATGTTACAAAGGTCATTTTGGTTATTATTTTTTAATATGGTTATTATTTTTTTAATATGTATATATATTTTTAGATTATTGTTTTTTTTTTTAATTTTAATTTTTTTTCTACCCTTTTTTAATTTTATTTTTTATATAATTTGGCATTTGAATATATTTTTTTGAATGTGTTTTTTGCTTCATTTAAAAAAAAAAGTTGAGAAGATTTTGTCTTTTCTGTTTATTTATTTTTCAATGTAAATTTTAAGAGAAAAAAATGTTAGTAAATAAATTTTTAAGTGATCATTTTGTATCCAATTTTGGGTCTTTTTTTGCATAGGGATCTATTGTCAAAACCATGGTTTCAATTAGGTTGAAAAGAACCATAATTTTAACGTTTGGAAAAAAAGAATTCTTTAGTTATCGTCACTTTTTTATTTAGGTGTTAATTTTAATGTTTTTCTAAGCTATTGTATGAGTTTTGAAGGTCATGCTTGAAAAATGTTGTAATTTTGACTCCGTTTGAAAAAATGGTGTTACCGGTAGCACCACTTTTTGATTTGGGGTTGATTTTCATGTTTTTTATGCAAAAATATGAGTTTTTTGAGCTAGAGTTCTCTTTTGAGGTCACAATTCTCATTAAGTTGGTATTATTGTTATAAGGTTATGTGCAACAACATCATCAACATTTCAATCATGTTGCTAAATTTTCAACAGATATCATGTCATTATCAACCAAAATGTCTCATCAACACTATGCTTCACAACCAACCACATGTTATTCTAATTCTATACGCAGGTTATACACATGCTCAATCATTACCATATGCATTACAACATATCCTTGTGCACCAATCATTTTACCCATGCCTACAATGCATATGTATTCCAATTATTTTCCTCTTGCACTCACATTCATAATCATGCCCTTAGGTTAATAGGTGTATAGATTTCCTTAATACAATTATGAGCTCATAAACATGCTCATATGATCATGTCACTTTACCTCTTTTATGAATACTATCAACAGTCCAAGGGATTCATTTTCCTTTCCTTAAATGGATATCCCAACAACAGGTTTCAATCATTATAGGTCAAGTACATTGACCTTACAAATTCCCATCAGTCCTATAAACATGAGGAATTATACATAGATGAATTAGCCTTTTATTTAAGAAACAATTATAATTGGCAGGGCCCCATCATCACATACTTATATGTAGCATTACAACAACCTAGTTCATTCATTCTCTCGACTTATGTAGCCCTATAAAGGGTTTTTGCATTTCAGTCCTTTACATCAAAATATTACCATCAATTCCTAATAATCTGTATATTCTCATTCCTATATGAATAGCTATCATTCCAAAAAATAAAAAATATAGTTCTTTTGATGCAAATCAACATGATTAAATTTTATGTTGTAAGAAATCCCAAAACAATATTTTAATCTGTAGTCCTTCTTCTCAAGGAGCTTGTGTAGATAATAAACAAACTTTTTAAGGGAGAAAACAATTTCCAATAGACTCACCTTAGCCTTGATATAACAATCCTATGATTGATCTCTGGCCCATCCAAGCCTAGTATTTGAAACTTTGTTTTGATACCACTTTGTAACAAACCCAACCCCCTAACCTCTCTAATTGAAAAAATCCTTAGATTCTTATTAATCTTTCAATACATAAAAATCATCTACTTGATCTTCGAAATAAAATGATCGCTTGATTTTATGCAGATTACATGTAAAAAACGTATCTAACCAATTCCATTTTAATGATAAAATGATTTGCAAATAATTGAACTTGAAATGAACAACAATAACGTAGTCACATACACAAGTTGGAAAAATGGAGTTCTCCCAATTTGGGCTACCTCTTTGGGTTTGCTTCCAATAGAGACCTTCTTTTATTAATGCTCAAATACTTGTGTTTTACAATGAAATTTTTACATGTTGCTCAAATGCATAAACATAGTGCACCATTGGATTCCTAGCGAAAAATTGTGCAAAATGAGTATAATTTCTTGAAAATACGTCAAGGTACCCTTTGGCACACTTTACGGTGTAGCCTCACAACTTTGGTACCCTCAAGCATGAGTTATGAGACTAAACTCTTCATTAATTGTTGTCCCAACCTCAGTCCACGCACTCAATAAATAGGGTGTGGGCCCCTAACTGTCCTCTGAAAATCATGGTAGACGTCTAAATATATTTTGGTTGGTTTCATAACCAAATCCGCACTTGTAGTAGACTTGGTTAAGTCTGTTGCCAATGTATAGAAGGTCAAGGGTTCTATTCCCACCAATCGTTGTATGTTTCATTGATTTTCTTATTGGTTGTAACATATATAACCATATGTTGTATGGTTATAACTCCCACGTGAAATATTTTTTATAGCCCCCGAGTTTTATGGCACACTTTCATTACATATTATATACCAAGGGCTAAGGGTTGACGGCTTAGTCTCTCAATCCTTTTGTCGCTCATTTAACACTTAATACAAATTTAAATATAAATGAATACATATATGGTTAAGACTCACCGGCATGGTGTATTGGAAACAAAGGTTATGTTAAGTCTTTGGGAGGTCGCGGGTTCAACCCTTGTCGACTCCCAAAAAATTTATATATATATATCAACCAAGATAGCTAATGGGAGGTTGCCATGTGGTAGCCTCTCATTGGCTCATTTCTGCCACTTGTCATACTATGATTGGCGACTTGTACATTACTTGTCAACCAATCATTCGACCACCTAGATGGTACCTTACCTAGTCAACTGCCAATAATCATGTGACATGTGTCACCCTACTGATGTCATCACCTATCATGTTGAAGTCACCCTTTGACTTGACCTTTGACTTTTTGCCAAGTTTGACTGGAACTTTACCGCCCATAACTTTTTCATACGAACTCCATTTGAAGTACAATTTGCACTGTTGGAAAGCTATTGTCGAGCTCTACGTATTGACAAATTTTTTTATGGAATTTGGGATGATCTATTTTTTAGCAATATTGAACCATTCTATACCTTTGTGGATGTTTAGGATCTTTCTGGACCTATGTGAGCATTCCCAAATCCTCGTGGATCACTCTCTTTGGCTCGTGGGATGTACCATTTTTCTCATTTTCCTGTCTCAAAAACCATCTATATTTATTCCTTCTAAATTCTGATTTTGACTCCATATTCTAGTTTTTCTCGTCGAGAGCTTTCCAATGACTGTAACCATGCTCAAAACTGAGCTTAGGATCAAAATTTATGGCCCCCTAAAGTTTCCAGGCCTTCATTGGCCTAAACCACCACAACGCCAAGTGGCACCCATGTGGCTCCATGTCATCTAAAAAATACTACGAGGTTACATATGGTGTTGAAATGACTACAGATGTGGCACCGACCCATCATCCCACCAGGACCCTCGCCTCATCGAGCCCTCATATCTTCCACTCTTAACCATTTCGACATCTCCAGTGTTTGATATGTCGGGGCATCGACCCACCGGGGAAACCTTACACTCACTTAAGCTTTGAAAGTTGATACAATGACTAATCTGACACCCAAAACACATGTCCCTATCATAAATTGTCACCTCACTTGACACGTGGCACCACACAACTCGATACAAAACTCTATCCCAAGACTCTGAATTACCTTGACATGTGGCACAATATCCACTTGGCATGTGGACCAACCACCGCGTGACCCATCATCATCAGACATAAGGTTTCTCCACTCATGTGTTGATACCTATCCACTATGCATTGGATTTATTATGTCATCCAACCATCAACATGTGCTCTCCTCTTCTTGAAATTAACAAGGGTGAGGGTCGAAACCCTTCCCGAAACCATGCCCCACCAAGCTCACCGGGGCGAAATGAGAGAAGGATGACTTTGAAATATTATGGGGGTCTGGGGAAATGACAAAACATTTTCCTGGAACCATGCCCCATCAGGCACCGAAAGATCGGTATTTCACAAGGAAACGTGGACTTCAAAAACTTCCAAGGGTCTGATGCTCTGGTACCCAGGGTGTTGACTCCCTCCTAAACTTAATTACAAGATCAATGGTTGAGGTTCTTTGGTTCTCATATCCGATGGATGAGGTTCAAGGGAATTAAACCAAAATATATTTAGGCCCAATCGGGCCCACCCTCACCCTGCACAATCAAGTGCCAATAAGTTTCAACCACCATCCTACTTTGGCTGCCATGTTAGCATTCCTCGCCATCATGATGTCACTTTATCTCTCTCTTCATTGCAAGAAAAAGGTTGGAACCTTGCATAGGAACCCTGCCCCACTAGGT
This sequence comes from Picea engelmannii, assembly GCA_009831015.1. Classification (NCBI taxonomy): domain Eukaryota; kingdom Viridiplantae; phylum Streptophyta; class Pinopsida; order Pinales; family Pinaceae; genus Picea; species Picea engelmannii. Next base: position 490,980 of record ML781070.1, read on the forward strand.
ATAGAGTTATCAGGACATCAAAAGATGTAAGTAGACTTGGAGAACCTTCGATGGTCTAGGGGTAGAGGGGTGGAACCTTTCTTGGAACCCTACCCCACTGGATATTGGATATCGGTCATTTCTAAGGGGAAATGAGTCTTGGAGACCTTCCATGGGTTTGATACTCGGGTACTTCGGGTGTGGTTCCCTCTTGAGATTAATAAAAAGGATCTACGACTGAGATCTATAAGCTCGTTGATCTGACGACTAGCACTGAAAGGTGTCGGAGAAAAGTTTTAATCTCGACATGGCCCACACTCAACTCGCCCAAAAACTAGATGCTTAAAAGTATCATTCCCTGTGGTGCCCTTGCTATCATGTTGGCATGACACATTAGGACGATGCCATCCTCACTCTTTCATAAGCAAAGGGGGGTGGAACCGAGTATTGGAACCTTGTTTCCTCAAGTATCGAGGTATCGAGATTTCACCAGGCCAACAAATCAAATTCACCAAGTGTTCCAAGGACTCGATAACCCAATAAACCATGGGATCCACCTCCTATTCCCAACTTCTCCAATGAAGATCGGGCGATTTTCATTCAGCCTTCCCACTGATCCAATGACAATTGTTTCTCACTTGATTACATAGGGATTTAAACGAGTAACTAGTAAGTTAATTACCATGGAACCCAATGACGGATCCATGTCCCACCGAGATTCGGTGACTTCGTGAGACTGGTTACACACTTATCCATACCGCTCAGTCCTCCCGCTAATGGTCGAGATTGACGCCCCTCTTTGAATTGATGAATGTTGTTCCTTTTGGGGTTAAACAAGGATTTGATCAGACTCCTTGGGTTTATTCTCCTAATCTCCGTTTCAATGCAAAAGGGAAGGCACATGGTTATCGACTTTCTCTGGCCTCCCCTACACAACATTAGAGTTAATTTATTATCTCTTTGAAAAAAAATTATAGCACTTCATTTCAATCCAGAAATACACATTCATTTCTTAACTTATAGAACTAGTTCTTTTACATAGGAAACCTGATTCAACAGGTAAATTATTGTGCACACAACAAAATATAGACACACATCCATTCATTTTGTTTGCAGATTCTAGGTCAATTACCATGCAATTGCATCCATTAACCAATATGGGATGTTTTTCCCCTTCAGAACAAATGACAATATTCTTATGTTCAGATGTACAAAACTTACACCATTCATACAATTTTATATTTTACTCAAGCACAAAGACTTGCATATAAAACAAGTATTCAATCCATTAACAGGCATGCACACTAAAAAATGCAATGTTGGAACTAGTCATTCATTTCATTAAATTACACCAAGTGTAAAATTACTTATCTATTTATGAGGTGTAGCCATCCAACTGACTATGTGTGAGCACTTTTCCACCCAACCATAGGCTTTATTGTTAAGTCACTTCAACAACATACCACCCCCCATGTCAGGCCATGATACCACCAGGGGACTCTCAAAAATTGACTTATCGAGTCATGAAATAGATCAGGAAGATTACTCTCCTTCACTCCACTGGAAACAACAAAAAATTTCCCCTCTTTACCACTGCGCTCAATACCTCCACAAGGTTTAACAGATTCCTTGCCACCTAGATTTCCTTTGCACAAGGGATTCCTTTCACAAATACATTTTCCCTCAACTCCATCCCCTTCCGGTTTCAGTTTCTTTCTAGCAAGCATCAATCCCACGACCCTCTTTTTCTCTAGTTTGGATTTTGGGTCTTCTCTACTCCAGCATGACCATTCATGTTCTGGGAATACTTCCAAGTTCTTATTTTTTTCAAGACCGCATATTGGAGCTTCCTATGCTCCCACACAAGAATTCTCTTCAGTTGCCCCCATTTCTCTTCATGTCTTCCTCCAAAAACCAAAATCCTCTTGTACCCTCTCATTTCTTATCATGAACACAGCCATGCATTATTTCTTCTATCATAAGCATGAAATTCAATCTGGGAAATGAGGTGGTACTCTCTATTCACCCAGCTCTCCATCCATGTATTCATTAGCAGTGGTTGGTTGTTCAACTACCAACCCCTTCTCATTAACGGATTTGCTTTGGCTGCAAGTTAGAGGAATTACATTTATTTCCTCCACATCATTCATTAAGGCGGTTTGGGATATTTTTCATATGAATCCCCTTTTTTGCCCCCCCTCACTAGTCCCTCTCGTGGTATCATGACCAGTATGCGCGCTCCACCCATCAGTCAGTTGTGCAACATTTCCAATTGGCAATAATACACTTACAATGTTTATAAGTCATGGCATGGAAATAATTAGTCATGATTAATACATATAATTAGGGGTTTAAAAATGGGGTGTTACAATTTAATATTTTTATTGTGATTGTGATGGATTTTATCTTTAATTTTTTGTTTTTATTTTTCAAACTTTAAATTTTTAGTTTAGTATATTATAAACATATATAAATTATAAATACAATAACCACTCTACTCAATATGTTCGCATTTTGGAATGACATAATGATCATTTAAAATGCAAAGTAATAATATTAATAATCAATATGATTTTGATAATCAAACCAAAATAATGGATAAAATGTCTCAAACAATGTTGATTAATCCACATGAAAATATGTCAATATATTTAAAAAATGATTTGATAGTATGTGCAACATATATACACCACTTGAGGGTGTCAAATTAATACCATGGTATAGTCCTAATGGTTAAGAACATGTGTTTCCTCCTTGGGGGTCACAAGTTCGAATCCAAAGGGGGGTAGGGTATGTACACTTTTGTAGACTTTAGCAGTCAAATCATTGCACGAAGGGGGTCCCTTGTCTCATAAACAAGTGGGTCTCATGCACCAATTTGGTGTCTGATTTGGGGATCTCATACACGAATTTGGTGTCTGGCTTGGTTGTAACCTTAAAATTAGATTATTATTATTATTATATTAACTTTAACATTATAATAAAAAGATTATGGAATTTAACTAGAGTTAATTATCACAAACTTGTTTTCCATCTATTTATGTTCGTTTTATGGATTTCATATTTTATTAGCATGTAAAGAACTCATTTTTTTTTCCTTTTTCATATTTAGGTTGTGTCTTGATTGAATTTCATTTGTGTGTTTCTATTCCAATTTTACAACCCTATTGTGTTTATGTTTCGTCAATTTTCTATCCTTTTCGGATCTCATTTTTATTTCATTTTGTTCTCCTTGTTATGAGCTTTCCAAAGAGCTAGTATAATGTGCTTAAATATGAGTTCATATGGAAGATTTGTGGTTCCGAGAAGTTGACTATCACTTCTTGAATCAACTCTTGGCATTCTAGTTCCTAGTCTCTCCACTTTCTTGTCTTTCCATTTTTGTTTCATTTTGTAATAATTAGAGGTACCAACCTCTTATCAAGGGCTTGGAAAAATATAGATGACAATAGCACCCTCCGAATATCTTCTTAGATATTATTTCACTTATGTGTTTGAATGCATTGCTTTTGTGGGTGTCTGTCAGTGTGTCACTTATGTCATTGTGTCACTTTGTTGCTTATGTTTTTGTGTGGGTTAGGTGTGTGAGTGTGTTTCTTAAATGGGTGTGTGGATTAGTTGCATGCATATGTAACTTATGCACGAGTGTGTTGTTATTAAGTGTTAGTTTGTTTCTTATTGATCTAGGGGATCAAAAAAATGCTCAAAAATCGAAGTGTTCGAAATTGCTCAAAAATGGTTTCATTGCGTAGATATTATCCTCACGATCCCAATGCAACTTGAATGGGATCAAATGGAGTTCGTATGAGGAATTTATTGTGTTCTATCCATTTTTCCAAACGTGAAAAATTTGTTGAATGTACAGTCCATACAGGATGATGTGGCAGTTGATTGTACGATCATATAGTTGACGTGGCATAGTGATTGGGTAGGTTGTGAAGTGGAACAATCCTTGGTCGATACATGGTAAGTTCATGGACCAATGTTTGGGTGCCATGTGGCCCACTCAAGAGCCACCACGTGGCACCCCCCTCCTTATGTAAAATGGTTGAGTTTGGCTCCACAGGGGTCGAACCTACGACCTTTGTGGGGGGGAAAGTCTTCACGTAGGCCGAGTCACCAGCCTGCCTACAAGTTTTACTTAACCACTACAGTTTTCAAATTATATTTGAATTAACCTAAAGTTTCGATCGGCGGGGGGAAAGGGCTAGGGCTAAGCACCAACCCTTGCTCACACTCCACAACAAACTTACCATACAACCAAGGGCGTGGTGATGTGGAGGTGCTAGCCAGTAAGTGCAAGCAGTTAGCCCAACACCTTGGCCACATGGGCCATACGAACTAGAACTCCGCTGAAAAAGGTGATATACGTTCTAATGATGCGACAAATCCACCCACAATCCAGAATGCATGCAGGAGCTAGGTTCGATTATGCAATGTCTAGGTTTTTTCACAGTGGGTGCATTTTTGCAAGCAGAGACAACAAGTATTGGGGAAAAACTTCTGAGAAGTGTATATTCTTCAATTTTTGGCCAAACCAGGTGCAAAAAGAGCCTAACTAGGCCTTTTTGGACATTCTGGAGTCATTGGAGCCATCTATTTTTCATTTTGAGCATTGTAAAGCATTGTTTTAACACTTTCGAGCATATAATGGAAATGATCCATTGGAAGCTGGACCATGAGATGTAGCCCAAGAAAGGGGTGAACTCCTTTATCATTTTGTTCTGTTATGTGCTTACTTTTGATGGTTGTTTATGAGTATCTATGCTGTTCATTTTAAGTACAAAAAAAATCAATATTTTCGTGTGCTTGCAACTTGATCCAATTGCCCAAGACACATACATTTTCCACTTGAAATTTGTATACAAAAACCTTTATCATTTTCAGATCAAATTGGTATCAAAGCAAAGGTTTTTGAAGGTTTGATTTGTTTGCAAGTGTTTTGTTTTCTGATGCTTACAAGGTTGAAGCTCACAAGAGGAGAAGGGCAACTTGTAGAGCCAAGTTGTCAACTTTCAAGAAGGAGAACAATTCAATCACCTCAAGTTTCAAGGATACATTCATCAAGTATGGCTCATGAGGAGAGTCATGAAATTCCTACTTCAGAAGAGAAAACTTTCAGAAAATCCTTTTATGATATGACATAAATGGTGAAAGTTTTATTTGAAGAAAGGAATGCAAGATTGCAAGGAGAAATCTCAAATCCTTCAAAAGGTCATGAAGGTAATGGTGATAAAACTCCAAAAGGAAATGGAGGAAATGGTGACACTCCACCTCCTTCACCTCCATCCTCCACTTCTTCTACCATTTCACAACCATCTCCGAATTATCCAAAAGAACATGGTAAAATTCCTCCACAAACTCCTTTTTCTTAAACTTGATATTAGGTTTAAATTGCCTATATACAATGGAGAGGTAAATGCTGAGAAATTGCATAATTGGATTCGTCAAATTGAAGTGTATTGTAGGATACAAAGAATCCAAAATGATAAAACTAATATTTATCTTGCTTCTCTTAGATTGGAAGGTGCAACACTCATTTGGTGGGAAGCCAAAACTCAAGAGGGTGTGAAGAAACATGGTAAAGTTTTATTCTCTTGTAATGATTTTATTGTTGCAATTAAAAGGGAATTTTGTCCATTAGCATACATGAAGAAAGTTATCATGGATTGGAAAAACTTTAGACAAGCTAAAGGGAAAAATGTGCAAAGCTACACTCAAGAATTTAGAAAAAGAGCTTTGATTTTGGGTACAGATTTATCTTCTCAAGAAACTTTACTCAAATACATTGGAGGATTGCATAGCTACTTGAGACACACAATTCTTATGTTTAACCCTACAAATCTAGATGAAGTTTGTGTATAGGAAACTCATTTAGAAACAAGAGGGGGGAATGATACTCAAGAGGGCAGGAAGAAGCCATTTTATAATGGAGACAAAGAAAAGAGGAAATTCAAACGAAATGAAAAGAAGAATGCTTCAGTCAATAAAGAGGGAGAAAAAATCTCATGTAAACATTGTTCAAAATATGGCCATGATGAAGACCATTGTTGGAAACTTCATCCTGAAAAGAGACCCAAAAAGTTCAACAACAAAGGGAAACCAAAGACTGTTGCAACTACACAACATGATTTAGGATCTGATTCTGGAGATGAAACAAAAATCACAGCCATGGGTTTTCAAGGTAAGGACTCTATTGCTGGTACTAGTTCTTCAAGTAGTAGCCTCAATGAAACTCAACATGAAAAAAAAGAATATAGCTTTTCCACATAAGGTTAATTTCAAAGCATACCAAGATAGATACTCTATTTGATATTGGATCACAAGAAAACCTCATTTATGAAGACATTGTCAAGAAATTTCATTTGGAAACAACTCCTCATCCTAAACCATGTCCTTTAGGTTGGATATGTGACAATGCCAAATTGCATGTGACAAAAAGATGTAAACTTAGATTTTCCATCACTGCAAACTTTATAGATGAGGTAGAGCTCGATGTCATTCCATTGTATATTTGTGGTATTGTTTTGGGAAGCCCATATTTATATGATAGGAGAGCCATCTTTCATTGTCATGAGAACAAATATCATTTGTTTAAAAATGGAGTTGAGTACATTGTTAGAGCACATACCAAGAAGTTGAATTTGTCACTTGTAAATGTTGGACAAATGAAGAGATTAGTCAATGCTAGTAATAATTTTGTACTCTTGATGATCAAACCCAAAGACAATGTTGAAAAAGAAGCTTTCCAAGTATGTGATGCGAAGTTAAAATATGATTTATATGAGGTTGTTAACAAATATGATGAGATGTTTCAGGAACCAAAAGGATTGCCTCCTAAAAGAGGTATCCAATATGAGATCAAATTGTAGCAATATTTTCCTTTTCCAAACATTGGCATGTACAAGATGTCAGTCATGGAGAATGATGAAATAAAAAAAATAAAATCCAAGAGTTGCTTGACAAAGGGATTATCATGCCAAGGAAATCGTCATTGTTAAGCCCTAATATTGGCTCATTACCCCTTAATTGGGGCATATTACATTAGTAATGTTATTTTATTTATGTCATCTTTATTCCATTAGTTGTAATTATACCTCCTAGTCTCCTATATATACCAAGGAGGCATTTTCATTTGGAGTCATCTTGTACTTGAACATTTTATCCGGGGTAAAAGGAGGTTGCCCCCTCGAAAAGGCTTATTATTTGAAATTATCTCTTTTTCAAGGTGTTGAGTACTTATTATAAGTTTTTTCTATGCTATATTGATATTTGGTTCTTAACATATGGTATCAAAGTTCAAGGTCTTGGGGTTTCGCTGCTACATCTGAGACACCTTGGAATTTTCGCTATAACTTTTTTTCTGCAACGTTTCAGAAGAAACGGTTTGGAAGATATTTAGTAGAAAAATCAAGGTATGTTAGGTTAAAATTTTATCTCCTGAGGCCTTATAAGGAGATACATCCTGTGCAAGATAGGGTTCTGGAATCATCCTGAACTGAGTCATTTCGAAATTTTTGCTATAATTTTTTTTATGTAACGTTTCAGATCCTGAACTCCAGAGATATGCACAGAAATTAGTAAGGTATCTGTGGTAAAACATTCATCTTCTGGGTCATCTTTCATTTGTAGATACACCCTGTGGAAGATAGGGTATCTGACTAGTCCTATTGACTAGTCTCAAGAAGGTGTTCCAGGTAAAACAATCATAAATTCTTCCTAGGGTATCCAAATTGAGTGAGACTAGTTTCATTGGATATTAGACAGTCTGTAGTATTTCTGGTACGAGTTTCAGAATTTTATATCAATTATTTTGTGCGGGGCACGCTATACAAGTGAGATATACTGGAAAGGCCAAAAATTAGCAAGTTGTGGGGACGTTACCGTAAATTCCACTTGGAACATCCAATTTTGATTAGACCTATCGCATTGCAGAGAAGAAATATCAGAGAAATACATAAAGGAAATTTTCATACCCAGAAGGGTCGAAACTTGGGAGATACAATAGAAGAAATATTGTCTAGCAGAACCACCTAAAAATCAAGGTTCAAAAGTGATACTTGGCCAACATGCCACCCAAAAAGAGAACTTCTACACCAAATAAGCCTCCAGACAATCCTACTTGGACTCTTGATGAAGGTGAAGAAATGTGTAGGGACACAAATTATTTACAAAAGAAGATAGTAACAAAATATGAACTACAAGAGATGGAAGCTAAGTTGGAGGCAATAAATACTAAGATGGATGGTCTAAAAGAGGAGATCATGAAATTATTGAAAAATTTCATAACAGAGAAGACACCTGAAAGTGAAAATGCATCCCATGAAATTCATGATGAGGACACAAGGAAGGTGAATCAAGAATGGAGAAACTCCAACTTTGGGTTGAAGACCAACCACGTTCATAAGATCGATATGAGAAAGTTTGATGGCAAGGACCCAATCACATGGATACTTCAGATGGAGCAATTCTTTGATCTACATAATGTGCCACATACACAAAAGGTACGAATTGCTTCTTTATATTTAGAACCCAATCAATTTGTAT
>ML781070.1:515705-527786 GCA_009831015.1 Picea engelmannii
AAGCACTTTCTCTTAGATTGTCCAGCCTATACCCATATTAGATCTCATTTTCAAAATATTGATCACACTACCAACCTTCCTAACCTCTTAACTCAACAAAAGTATGGTGATCTTGGAAAGCTTCTCTTAATGCTTTTCGAGTATAGAAACAAAATTCTAAAGAATCACAAGTAATCACTTACCCTCTTAAGGTCCGATAGACCAATTAGGTCTTAGTGGACGTTAATCATCATCATCATCATCATCATCATCATAATATAGCGTCATCACTTATTCGTTCATAAAAATAATTGAATAAAAAAAATTACAATGTTTTTTAGGTTAAGTTTAATAAATTTACTAAGACAAATTTGATAAAAAAAAAAGTTTACAAACATTAAATTTGAAAATAATAAATTATATTTATGATTAAACATTTTAAGTTTAATAAATTTAATGAGACAATTTTGATAAAAAAAAATTATAAACATTAAATTTGAAAATAATAAATTATATTCATGATTAAACATTTTAATGAAAAATATCAAATGCTATAGTTTTTTCTTGCTTACCAAAACAAAAACAGGAAATGCAAAATCTTCCATTAAAAAGATCAATTTCATTGTCTACACAGCAACATCATGAAACCCGAGCTTTTGGTAAAATCCTTCATGAAATTCAAATTATTCTCTTTCATATTGTTTTATAGTGTAGATAGATTTTTCGTAAGTTACTGAAAATTTTGAGTTAGGACCTTGGCGTTACCAGTACTAAGGAGTAGCGTCATCCAGTGTTGATGGTTAAAAGAAAAGGGATGATTTTACCTTTCCAACCATTGTCATTGACATTCCATAATGTCTACTACTATGTAGATATTCCTTCGGTATATTCTCTTAGGCCATCATCTTCCTAATTTGAAAGAGAATATTCCAAACGAAATTTGCTTTTATACGGATTTATTTTAATTTTAGTTTTTTAATATTAAAATAAATTAATTTTAATTTTAATTTTAAAGATTTTAAGATAAATTTTAATTAATGGGATGGACAATGTCAATAGTATAGTGATGATGAAGAAGAAGAACAAGAATCGAACATAGAATGTCATTTCAACGAGGTGTTTTATTTGTTGCGTTTGGCGCTTTATGAATCAATTGGCTTGGCGATTGATGCATTTTTCTTGAAATAGTTTAGAAATGACTCAGAATAGATTCAACTCACGACAAGTTCTCTAGCACTATTGTTTTCAAAGAAAAACATCTTAAGAGATTGAACAAACCGACATTAAAGATTGTATAGAGTCCAGATGGAGAATCATGGGTCGAACATTCACAAGACGTGTTTGATAGTGTGGTCGGTTTATCATTCAAGGCGTAAAGCGAGGGTTTGGTAAGGTTCTCTATGGCGATTCTCTGCTTGACACAGTTAGTTTTTCCCATGGGAGTCCATATTTTAATGATGCAAAGGCATCGACTATTGTTCAAGAATTTTCTCCCTTTATGAGTGAGTTGTCCATTAGATTACATCATCAAATTTAAGATGAACAACAAGGGCACGTGCTCTTAAGGATAAGGCAATAGACATACAACTTGTCAAAGAGGGGCAAGATTTTATAGCTTTTGTGATACCTCTCTACAATGCCATGGAAGCTTGCAAAGTTCAATCTAATGTGCCATCAAATGGAGTTCATGTAGAAGACAAAAGTAAAGGTTTTCAAAAAGATTTATGTCAGAAACAAGCATTTATTACCAATTGTTCTGTTTCCTTACAGGAAGATATTGGATCCCAAAAATGGCTTATTTCAAGAAGTTATTACTTGAGATTGAAAGTTTCCTTGAAGTTGTTGAAGATGTTGTGGTTGCTCTAGGGGCATCATTAGTTGACGATCATCCCTTCAGTTGGGCTCCATTTCTTCTTGTTCTGAAAGGCTTGCATGCCATTGCTACGTTGTATGACAATTTAATGGAAGAAATTCTATTGAAACTGCAATTGTGTCGCCCAGCTTTAAATATTATTATTAGACAATTGCAGTGGCACGATGAGCATTTTTTGCTACTTGACTATGGGTTTCTTCTTGATTTCAAGTCTAAGAAGTGACTTGTGATGGCAACGTTGCCTGAACCACAAAATGACCATGATGAACGACATGAGGTTATTATTCACATATATCAGCTACTGACATAATCATTTGAATTGTTGGCTTATGAAGATTCTGAAGTTTTGGAGGGAGAGATTTCTGTGGAGTTTATAACTGAGGAGGCAATTGGCCCAGGTGTCTTGCAAGAATGATTTTCTTTGATATGTCGTGAAATTTTTAATCCTTAGAATGCACCTTTATTTTTTATCATGCCCAAATGAACGTTGAAGGTTCTTTCTCAATCTTGGTAATTCGTTACTATGTGTGCCCCGACACCGGCTTACCGACTTATCATCCCCTGGTGCATTATATGTTGTGATCGTGGTAAGGAGACACCCAATCTGATATTCTGACGTCGATCTAACCATCCATACAAAAGTGAAATCTACGGTTCAGATCTATTGCGCACGCGAAACTTGTGTGATTGTTATCAATGAGCTAACCCCCTCAATTTCATCGCGTGGTCTAAAGAGAAAAAACATGTGTTTGCTTGTAGTAATTGTGGGTGGCCCTCGGCATTAGGATTATAAATGGGAGCTAGCCCCTCGCAAGCAAGCCTGTGGTCAAGGCGCTTGGTCACTTTGGCAATCTACAATGCCACCAATATTGCAACACTTAAGTTGGTTGGTCGGATGCAAAGCACAACACTTTCGCATTCATGGCAGCTTGTCACTGATTTAGTAGCTACCATTCTGTAGCTCTATGCAACAAATGGTACACAAAAAACATTACAAGATAAAGTCTATTCCCAAGTAAAATAGTTTTTGAAGATGGTTGCAAAGACAATCCCTTCTTTAGAGCATATGTAGGTCTTTCAACTTGTAGGAGTGAGGGCAACTTTAGCTTTGGTTATGTTAATGCTTTCTCCATTGGAAAGCAATCACAAGTGTGTGGAAGAATCTACTAAACTTTTTACCTTAGTTAACGAGGAATATTCCAAATAAAATTTACTTTTATACATATTTATTTTAATTTTAAATGTTTTAAATATTAAAGTAAATTAATTTTAATTTTAAAGTTTTTAAGATAAATTCTAACTAACAAAATCTAAAGGCTAGATTAAAATAAATGTGATTGTTTCAAATTATATTAAAAGGTATATAATTTAGATATTATAAGGATAATTATTGCCTCTAAGAGATACCGAAGATTGAATAGCTTTACAATAGGATGTTTGAGGCAATCAGTCCCTCTTTGAATGTCCATGTGACTCGAACAATCTCCTTAGTATGAGAAGGTACATCGAAAGATGGTAAGTTACCTGCATTTATTTAGTTGTATCCTTAGGCCATTGCCATTGCAATAATAAGTTTCATTGCAATAATAAGTTTAATTGAACAAATAATCACATTCAGAAAAAATGATTTAAGTTAATTTTAAAAAATAAAAAAATAAGTCTCTAACGTCATACTTTCAGAAAAGCTCATTTTTTTTTGGGTCAAACTCCAATTAATGGAGAGTCAATTAAATGTATCTGATCAACAATAAATATTATGCAGAGGTATTAATGTATTTCCGGCTCACTTTTGTAATAAAAAGTGAAAGTTGAGGGCCAATAATATGGCAGAAAATTTGTTTTATTTTATTTATCTTAATTAAAATAAAAATATTTTTGACATTTTCCTATTTTTAACACTTTTCTAAGTTAAATATTAAAAATGGAAAGAAAATCAAAATTCAACCCAAAAACTAATACACATTCAAAGTTGTATCTAATGAATTATAAAGTTATATCACCAAATTTGCTTGGCAGCTAAGCTAACAACAAAGTGAATAACAACTTGTTTTAATTGATGAAAGAAATAAATATAAACCCTTGATATGAAAAATATAAATTCATTTTATTGTAAGATCTATTAGATGTAGTAGAAAATGTTATATTTTTTGGTTTTTGGGTGTTATTTTCAATCAATTTTATAGTGATCTACAGAGTTTTTAAAGAGTGAATTTATTTATGTATTAAAAAATAATTTAACTAAAAAAAATGAGATTTCACTTTTTTAGTGGGATAGTTTTTGTTTAATTTTGTCTTAAATTCTACTTGAAATTGTTAGATTTTCATAATTCACTGATTAAATCTATATTATCATAATATCCCAAGGGTGAATCTATTTATACATTTGAAAATGTAATTTAAATAACAAAAAATTGTAATTTCCCCTCAATTTATATAATCAAATTTCCATGAAAAAATTAAAAAAATAAAATGTTTAAAAAACTCAGTGGGGCAAGCTGCTGGGTGATGCTTACTTGAGATAATGTAAGGTCTGATGCCTGACTTTTTGTTCCCTTAAATTATTTGAAATAATGTAAGGTCGTGACTTTTTGTTCCCTTGAATAATTGGTAATTACTTCAACCCACCGGCCACTTCTGTCGGGTCCAACAAATTCATAAGAGGACAAATTTGTTGACGAGAATGACCTGTGACAAAATATCAGGGGGACAAAGGAGAGACATAGCAACGGAGTAGACCACACATGAAGGAAAGAGAAAACAAGTGGAGTTGCCTACAAAAAGGCGGACAGAAATACCAGAGAATATGCCATCGGGATTGGCATAATGGCATCCAAATAATGATAGAGTGGTCCTTACATCGAATCAATATTTTCAATATAATTACTCTAAAAATTTATAGAATATTCGTTTTAAGTTCATAAAAATATATAAATTTTCAGTTTTTAAATTTGAGATAATAATTGTTTTCTAAAGTTTAAATTAATAGAATAAAACAATCTAAAACATATTTTCTATATAAATATAAATATAAAAAATAATAATAAAAAAACATATTTTTAATATAAATATAAAGAAGTATGAGTTAAATTAAACTATAAAAATATAGTTAATATCAAAAAAATAAAATAAATTTTGTATTAGATATAATTATTTAAAATATGTCCAAATAGCATGAAATAAAATTACAAAGTTTATATTCATAATCTAAACTAAAATTAATATTATATGTTGAATCAATATGTCATTGGTTTCTAAAATATTTAAGAAAAGCATATTTAATGATCATCTAAGTATATAAATAATGTTTTACAAATATAAACAATAATATTATAATAAATATTAATGATTATAAATCATTTTTTTTTAAACCAAGTAATTATTCATTTTCAAATATGATAGTATGAGAGATTACTTCCACTTTATGGCACATAACCAACTTTGCAAACTTTGCAAGTAAATTTTGGATCCAGTTTTAAAGAGATCTAAATCAAAAGTTAAGATGGATTTTTTTTTAATGAATATTGATGTGTAATAGCTATGTGATTCAATAGAGATGGTTAGGATTCATCCAATCAAGGGTAAAGGAGGCACTTAAGATGGATCTTTTGAATTAATATTGATGTATAATAGATATGTTATTTAATAGAGAGATGGTTAAGATTCATCCAATCAAACATAAAGGTGATTTTATCTGCGAACAATGAATGATTAGATAAATAAGATGATTAATATATTAAAACTACAACTCAGGGATTGTGTATTGCTGTACTTGTAATGATAGTAAACCAAGTTATTTTGGAGCAATAATGTTCAATATCATTGTCGTATTTTCACCTTCTATGTTGCAACAATTGTCTCTTACCATTTTTATTTCAATTCATAATGGTCTTTTATATGCTATATTTATATTTTTTGCCTCCTTGTGGATTCAAAGCTTGTTAATATTGTTGCACCATGTCCATATGTCAAATGAAAGATATTCTAGGCCATTAGAAAATTTTTGGAAAAAGATGAACTTAAAATTTTTCAAATTGTTTAAAAACAAAATTTAAAATAGAAAAAAATGTGAAAGATTATAATGCCACTCCAATACAATCAATAACAAACAATCATAAAACACAATATGAAAAGCTATTTCGAAACTTGTTATATGATAAGATATCATAAGGAGAAGTATATCAATACTTTCGTATTAATGCATCTTCAATAACATAAAATGAAATGGAAAATTGTTCTTATACCCAGAAATGTCAAATTTAAAATGCATAGATCTATCTTAAGTTGAAGTCTATTATACATCCAAAGAAATCGTAAAGACCTAAATTTATTGATGTTTAAAGATCTAGTATTAAGAATTTTCCAAAAACAATATCTTGAAAATATTTTTATTTCCTCAAACTTATAAATTTACATTTATAATAAAATTATAAATTCATAAAAACTTATCTAAAATTCTTTTTATTTTTGTGCTAACCTTGTATATATTTTCTCAAAGATTATATAAACTTTGTTGCGAGTATCTAAGAACAATATGACACATCCTTGAATATTAAAGAACCATGAACAAAAATGAGTGAAAAAAAGAGTAGAAGATGGATAAAAAATGGATATGAGTTAGTGTTTAATTAGGACTGCCATTAAAAGAAATAGCTCTAAAGGGTTTGTAGTTATTTGATGAGAAGGAAAAGACAAAGGAGATGCATAGACGTGACTACCTAACGGTGATAAACAATTATAAGATAAAATTCAACTTGAATCCAACAAACTATTTGTTGGAGAAAAATTAACGAAGCCGCTAAGAAAGGTTGAATAGTTAACTAAATGTTGAGATTTGATTGAAATAATATTTCAAACCAGTGTTTGAATTAAGGTCATATTACCATTAAAAAAAAGGGTTAGGTCTTTCCACTTGTATTTAATATTATTGAAAATCATCTCAATTGTGTTGTTTTTCTTGTCATGAGGATTTGGGAAAGGATATCACATTCCTCCCTATCATCCTCATGGTTAAAGGATAAACAACATAGTACAAAGAAGGATAATTAGATAAATGGTTTTTTTTTTTTTAATGTTGAGAAGAGATATTAGTGCCTTACTTTTACTTTGCGATATTAGTGCCTTACTTTTACTTTGCAAATGACAACTTTCTCTCACAGATGTGCTGACAACTATTTTGTGCATTGGACTTGAAATTTATTACTCTTTCCTTGCTAGGGTTTGAGTAAAGAGCTACATGTGTCTTTCCAAAAACATGTGTATATGTATTAACTATCACATCCAAATTAAATACACAAGGTTTGAGGGAGCCTTCTATACATCCCCTTTACAACATATTATATTTTTTTGTTCAACTATTACAAAGGTTGAAAATATAAACTTTAGTAATAATGATGGTGCTATCCAAAGAAATAAGAAAATTCATATACAAGGTTAACCACAAGGTAATCTCACTACCACCTAAATCCATTGTTGAAGAGTGAGGAGATTTTCACTAGTGGACAAGGTTCAATTCTTATAAGAGATTTTCCTAGAGTTATGGGGTTAACTTGAGGTAGTGATTGCACCGAAGGAGAATATATTAAATTTTAATATTTCGTTTTGACCTAAGTAGATAAATTTACTTATGGTCTATTTGTATTTCATTTTCTTATTATCTGTGGAACATTATTAAACATTGGCACTTCAAATTTTGGACATGTAAACCTATGTGTATGCAAATATTATGAATGGTTATTAATATGTTGTTAATGATGGATATTATGTGATTTACTTCTAGCATGTAAATTTTAATTGAAGGATCTTGGTATGTGGATACCAAGTTTAATGATATGATTTAAAAACAATCACATGTTAATAGTATATGGTTATGCATGAGTTCATGTTATAAACTAACCTACATATTGAATGAGCTCTGTAATAGCCATAGAAGTGTGATAGTAAGTGGTCCATGTCATGGACATCAAATAAGAAATGGTATGATAGGAATTATCCTTAGATTAATTTATATTGGTTCAAATGCATTGCCATGATATTTGGGAAAGTGTAAGTTTTTTTGGTGGCATGACTACCTAAAATTGGATCTTCAATGATAACTCCCACAATAGTGTCGTAGTATGGTCCATGATAGGGTGTTGACCCTAGTTGTATTAGAATGGATGGATGCATTACCCATCGATTATCCTCTGAAACCTAGAGTCATGGGAGAACGGCGTTGAGTCATGCTTCCCTAGACATGTGAAGATGATTGCCAGTTATATGTTGGGGAAGCTTGGTCAAGGTAGTTGACACTTTCGCTTATGGGTTCTATATGGAGTTAGATCAATATAGTTGACACTCCAGTATAGTCCAACATAGGAGGGATAGGATCTGAAAGATAAAAGTAGGTTAGGGAGGAACAGTGCTTGGAGTAGTTGAGGGTGTTGTTGGATTTTAATCATGTAATCGTAATTCCTGACTTATTCTCTGTTCTTTTGTATTAAATGCTTAACTCAATTGCGATAATCTAGGAAAATGTTTTATTCATGTTAAATTGTTGTGACTGATATATTTACGCTATTACATTAATGAATGATTTATTTCCTCATGAGGTTGATTGCACTGTTGATTAGGTTCCAAGCATACAAAAAATTGCATTGGATGTGATGATTGTTGTCATTAGTATATGCACGAACTATGTATGTGTCGACTACACATACATATCTTGTGCATGTACACTAGTATTATTATAATGTATTAAAACAAGAATTATGCTTGTTTGACATGGGTGTCTAATATCTTAGTATAATTATTAAGTTAATTGATTGATTAAAGTTAATGTTATTTATTAAGTTAATTTATTTGATTAGAGCTAACATTATTGATTAATTTAATTGAATTAATGAGATTTAATGTTATTATAAAATTGATTGATTGAGTTAGAGCTAATGTGATTAATTAAATTTATTTATTTAAAGTTAATGTCATTTATTAAATTATTGATTTAATTAGATATTTAAATTTAATATATTATTGGTATGTGTTGTTTCAAATTAATTTAAGTTTGGGTGAATTGATTTCAAACCTATCCAAATGATTTCCTTATTTATTATTTATTCTGAGATTGCATGTCAGAGAGGGCAGGAGTATTTTATTGGGTTAGCATCTTTAGGACCTTCAGGAGGATGAGTAAGGAAGTGGAAGTGTAATCTTAAAAAGGAGACATGGTTGGTGAATTTGGGGGTTATGTGTGTTGGAGGGAGGATGATGGTTTTGGGAGGGAGGACAAACCATTAATCAGGAGGATTATGTGAAGAACATTGTGTGGGAACTAGGCTCATGGAATCTGAGTGAGATTGCAATTTAACTTGGGTTTTTGGACATATTGGTGGGTTGTGGTTATTGGACTTTGGGCATGAAGGGCCAGGAAACCACCCAAGGTTTTCCTAGAGATAGGGAGACAACAATGTTGTTACTAGTTGGTTGGGTGAAAAACTCTGGTTTTGGATAGTTGACAACAGAAAGGAGACAACTCAACAGACTCAACAAGATAAAGGGGCATAAGCAACTTCAGGAGAGTTATTTTATTATTTTACTATTCTACTCTAAATCAAAATTTTGTTGTCTATTGAAATTATGTTATGAGGCCACTCTGAACTTAAAAATTTGAGATTTAAGTAGCTAATTCAATATAACTTACTGTCTTGCAAACATAAATTAGATTTCATAGAACATAAACTTATTTATTATGTTCACAAGAAATATTTGTTTAAATAAAAGTCACTTAGATTACAAGATTTGTTGTGCCCTAGTAAGGGATTCACATAAATGGTTTCCTAACATGTGCACACATGATTAGATCAAAGCCCACTCCCATGTCCTTTAATTCCCTTGAGGGATTTTCTTTGTGCCATGGGGTCGGCTTGAGGTAATGGTCAAATGTGTGGTTGCACCCAGAGGGATATGGAATAGAAAAAACTTGGAGTGGTTTTTATGAGAATGATCTAGGTGCAAACCTTAGAGAGCATGCTCCACCCATGTCTAAGGTTTGTCGGTTATGGCTATTGATTATATTGAATATTCTTGATGTAACCTTTGTGCATATTATTGTATGGTGTTGGAAAGATACCGACAAATGTTATTCTTCACTTAAGTGTGTGAGGGTGGGTTGAACTTATTTATGGGTTTATTGTCCATAAAAGACAAGTTCCCATTTAAAACAAAAGGTAGAATCAACACCAAAGAAGCCCTTATTAATATTATTGTTTCTCAATATAGATATGTATGTGTTTCATTTAAGAAAAAAACCTTGTTTACATATTTTGTGGGTATAATCCCCCCATAAAACTATCAATAAGGCTCAATAAAAAACGTTTCAAAATCTCATGGATAATAGCTTGAGTAAAGGCTTCTTCCTCTTTCAAATAATCAAGAAAGCCCATGTTCGAGATATCATTACCTGATTGCCTTGGATATGTGAATATGTTAGTTGTTTTTTCCTACTTGGATGAGGTTTTTTTATTAACTTGATCCAAATCATTTAGATTATGATTAGTGGAGCTAAGTGCAACCAAAATAATAAACAATGATATTGTATTCACGCATACAAGATTTTGTTATGTTCTCCGATATGAATAAAGAATCTAGAAGATAATTCCTTCACTTCAATAATAAACCAAAACATTCACATGAAGTAATCAACACAAGAATGAGATAAAACCCTTGAGGTAAGGTAACACCATATATTAATCCTTGTGGAAGGAATGCACTTCCAAGCCATGCTTGCTTGTTACAATAACAATATTCTTCACTATCCTCATTAGATTGCTCATCCATTCCTTATATAATATTACCTAAGAACATTCTAGAGAAGGAACCTTATAGTAAGCCTTATCACATTTATTGTGTTCGCACTACAATATATCTAACTATCATAGTGGCCCTTATTTAATAATATAGTGGACATAGTCCACCTTTCATTGAATGGCCTCCATTATTATCACTATGGGCCCTTTGGCCCCCCATTACCTCCCTAGCTACATTACATTCCACCCCCCTTTGCATATTTCGTCTTCAAAACATGGGAAGAAACCATACAATATGACCAGATAAACAATGTAGCCAACTGAAACCAAGTACGAGCATCCATCCATCCTAATGGAAGATGAACATGATGTGCAACTGCTACCTTGCCACCCTAATGTTGATCCTTATTGCACCTTTGGTGCTCTATGATGATATTCCTCCATGCACCTCTTGATTGGTTTCATTTTTGGTGCCCTACTAGCCCATAAGTGTGTTGATGCTCACACCCCTACCTTGATGACCGTTGTTTATCAATTATTTTCCCTACAATAACTTCTTTGGTTTCAATCGTGGGCCCTTTTAGCTTACTAAGAGACATATCCCGACATCCACTTCATTCATATCTATGACATGAAAACCATAATGCAATACATATTTATCCATGGTGAGCTTCAAATCTTTAAAAACTTGAACATTTTCACCCTCAACCTGTATGCTTTCAATATTTTTTACAGGTACTTGCAACCGTTTATCCAAATTAACATTGATAAAATTATGCATGCAACTAGGGTTAATAGAAACAATAACCTTCTCTTGTTGAATGCATCCATGAACATGTAGTATGGAGTTTCCACCTGAAAATAAACTCTTGGTGCTCTCTGTATCCTTTTTTCCAACATGAGACAACCTATCTAAAAGAAAATTTTCAAATTCTTCATCGGAAAGTGCCACTATCTAGGTAGAGTCCAATGATTGCCACCATATCTAAGCATCATATTTAAAACTAAGGGGTAACATAAGTTTCCAATTTTTCCATAATGAATTTTCAAATTCAATGAATTCTTGAATACTAACTCCATCCTCTTTTCCAGTAAAATTCATCTTGCTTGGAAGAAATATTCAACAAAAAATGAGGATTTACAAAAATACCTTACTGTGCAAATCGCATGGTTTTTCCGGAAAAAAACCCTAAAAATTTGCTTATTTTAAAATGTTGATAACTTCACTTCCCAGGCTCTGTTTTGAAAGATTTAATTTTTGAAATTGGGTATTTTTTCGAGAGGAATTCAAATATCCACTTGGTTTTTGAAATTTCTACTTAGAATGTTTCATAATTTAATTGTTGGGTGTGTGTTATATTCTTTGCATGTGTGTGTGTGGGTGCGTTAGATACGACAACTGCGTTTGATGATCCCTTCACCTAGGGCTTTGCCGTGTGCACCGGGCGC
>ML781070.1:546940-560376 GCA_009831015.1 Picea engelmannii
ATTGACTAAAATATTCGCCAAAAAATTATATATACATTTTATATTATTGATAAAATAACCCTCAATTTTTCCTATGTATCATGGGGATTCGCCCATTTATTATACATATAAATTTAGGGGGGGTTCTTAAAATCACCCCTGGTGGTTTCTTGTTTTTCTTCTTTTTTCTTCTGATAACTTCTATGGCACTCATTAATTCTTCTTGGAAGTCAACTTCCACCTCTTCAATTTATTCTTCATATGCTTCTTTATATTCTTCTTCAAAGTCTTCTTTATTAGAGTCTTCTATTTCCATGAACATAACTCTCCCTGTTTCACTGTCACTAACTTCATCTTCATCTGATGATGAGATGTCTTCTTTGGTGCAAAAGTTTTTCTTGAAAACTTTCTTTGTAGTTCTTTTACCTTTATATGTTTGTCTGTCTTTTGAGTAACCTTCATCATTTCTCTTTTTCTTATGAGGACATTTGTTAGCAAAATGACCAATATCATCATAATTAAAACAAATTAAAGGAAGCTTACCTCTGTACTTACCGTTGGTTCCCTTGTTTAGTCTTTTGTCAAAGTTGGCTACTTCTTCATCATCTTCCGAGACGTCGTTGTTGCTGCTATATTCTTCTTTTTTATTTTTCTTTTGTTTTGATCTTTTGGATGTTTTGAAGACTGCTTCTTTTACATCTGGATTTTCTTGTTCAGTTCTTATCTCATATGCTATGAAGATTCCATGCAGTTCGCCCATGCTTATTGAGTTTAGATTCGATCTTTCTTTTAGTGCTGATATCTTAGGGTTGAATCTCATAGGAAGAGATCTTAGTACCTTTTGAACAATTACAGATTCTTCGATTTCTTCTCCCAATCCTATGATTGCATTCACTGTTTCATCGACTCGTAAGTAGTAGGTTGTGATATCTTCATCTTCCTTCATTTTTAGTTGTTCGAACTGACCTCTGTAAGTTTGAAGCTTTGCTACTTTGACTTTTGAATCTCCTTAATAGATATTTCGAAGCTTGTCCAAAATCTCTTTAGCAGATTTACAATGTGCAACTTTGGTGAATACAGTATCACTGAGACCATTCAAAAGTACATTTATGACTTTGGAATTATTCTCACTGAGTTTCACTATTTTTTCATTTGTTGGTGGAACTGCTAGTGCTGTATATCTATTTACAATTGATTTCTAAACTTGAAATCCCTATGCTTGTATATATGTCTTCATCCTTATCCTCCAAAAAACATACTTATGTCATTCAAACTGTGGTGTTCCATTTTTATACAAGTTGGTACTCTCCATGATCTACCTTTCAGTGGTTAAACTGATTTCTGAAGGACCCTGCTCTGATACCAATTGTTGGATTACTGAGAGGGGGGTGAATCAGTAATAGCGTAATTATAATCCCTTTTCTTCAAATGTTATATCAATGTAGAATTATTATCCAATAATGAGCAGTAAGAAATAAGCAATCACACACATACACAGTACACCAGTGTTTTATGTGGAAACTCAAATAGGACGAAAACCACGGAACGCTTTTTCTTATATGTCTTGAAGAATTACATTCATTGGAAGCACCAACTTCCTTTGTTTTCCAGCTGCAACTGGAAGGAGGCTCCAACCTCCTAGTTTCTCGGGCTACAACCTGAGGGAAGCTCCAACTCCCCAATTCTCTGGCTATAACCAGAAGGAGGCTACAACCCCCAATGTTCTCAGGCTACAACCGGAAGGTGGCTACAACCACCTATCCTTGCCCCGTCCTGCCACCCTAAAGTAGAAGTATAATGATGGAACCACTATCAAACTATCACTGTGAGATATACCGTTGTAAACATGTACCAATAAATATGAACCATGCATCAACCATGCATCAACCTACACCTCAACCTGTACCATAAACAAGTGCATCAACCATGCAACAACCTATAATCAACCTGTACCATAAACAAGTGCATCAACCATGCACTAACCTGTAATCAACCTGTACCATAAACAAGTGCATCCAACCATGTACCAAGTATGTACCAATCACGTGTCAACTACTCATCAACTATGACTCATCAATATGTACCAACATCATCATCTATACATCTCATGTATGTGCCAACTCATCAACTACTTGTCTCAACCATGTACTCAACATGTACCACAACCAAAATCCCTCATCAATTTCATCATCCAAATATTATTTGCATCTTTGTAATAGACCTGGTGTATATGATCACATTCTTTCAAACCTTTATTAACTTTAAAAACAAGAGACTAGCATTTTTATCAAACTTTTCTTTAGTCTCACATGCCTAGTTTTGGATTAGTCAACAACCCTAACTTGAAGTAATCATAACTTTGAACCTGTAATGTATAAATATATGAAACTGATACACAATGTTCTTCAGTGTGTTTTATGCAATTCCTCCAAGTGTCACTACTTATAACCTCTCAGAAAATGAGTTATAGCAAAAATGGCATACCTTGCCGAATTCTTGCTTATTCTAGAGAGCGACCTTATAGAGTGTGCCCCGCACAGAATATTTGATGAATTGATCTGAAACTGTTACAAAGAATAATAAAGACTGTACCCTAACCAACACATTTGGCCTCACTTAATTTGTATCTGTTATGAAGAAGTTATGACGTTTTTACCCGAAACACCTGACTTTGACTAGTTTCAGGACTAGCCACAAACCCTATTTTCCACAGAGTGTAACTCCCAAAATACAATGACCCACAAGTTAAATTTTTTACCATGGATACTTGGATATGTTTTCTCACTTGCATAGAAATTTCACAGTTTGAATCATTATAGAAAAAAATTTATGGTAAAAATGGTGAGATGACCCGTAAATAACATACCTTAGAAAGCACCATCAAAAGAATTTATCCTTCCTTGCATTTCCGCCTTCTTTTCTTCACCTTCACTCATAATTCCAGTTTAGATATCATTGGTTACCTTAGACACATATAGATATTCAATATTCTCAAGTGTGTTTCAAATGAGAGAGCATTGCCTCTTATTTATACTCTCCAAGTAGCTTCCTTAAAAACATCTTCTAGGTCACTTGGACCACTTTCCTTATTTTAGGGTTGGGTCCACTTCTAATTTCTCCATTAAATTTATCATTGAAATAATTTATTTTGTATTCACTTAGGATTATAATACACTCATCACTTCACTTTATTATTTACCTTATAAAATCTCTTAAACCACTTTGACTACTTTGACCTTTTGGGGCTTCTAGATGACATATGAGGGTCCTCCAACTTTGTAAGGCCATAACTCTCAAACCGTGAGGAGTGATGTGACGTTCTACATACCACTATAAATGGCATGACATGTACTATCCATATAGAATAGTATTATCTGAAAATATGTCATAACTCATACCATTACCCATCAAACAAACTTGGGTCCATTACCCAAACCTGGGGTCTCCAACTTCTCATGGCCATAACTCTCTAACCGTGAGGAATTATGTGACATTTCACATACCACCAGAAATGACATGACAAGCACTATCCATCTATGATATTTTCCCTGACAAATTCACTTTCCTTCATCTCATTATTCCACAATTAAGCATGGGTTCTCTTACTCCATAAAGCGTCTTCTCGTGAGGGCTTTCACCATAAGGGGACCACTTTGGAGTTCATCCATATTTACTTCTTATCAACCATGACAAAACAATAATGAGTTATATTTACATCAAACAATATTGGGTCCATTACCCAAACCTTTGTGCTATGGGGCTTTCTTCAAGGGTTAACATCAATGACAACCAACCTTAATCAACACTTTGGCCGAAGAAAGAGCTTTGATACCAATCTAAATATATAATCTAGAATGTAATTCCTTAACTTCAACAATAAACCAAAGCATTCACATGAAATAATCAACACAAGAATGAGATAAAACCCTTGAGCTAAGGTAACACCATATATTATTCCTTACTGAAGGAATACACTCCCAAGCAATGTTTGTTTGTCACAATAACAATATTCTCCACTATCCTCATTACATTGCCTATCCATTCCTTATATAATACTACCTAAGAAAATTCTAGAGAATGATCCTTCTAGTAAGTCTTCTCACATTTATTATGTTCACACTACTACAATATATCTGACTACCATAGTGGGCCTTATTTAATAATATAGTGGACCTAGTCCAGCTTACAATGAATGGTCTCCACTATTATCACTATGGACCCTTCAACCCCCCATTAGCTCCCTAGCTACACTACAATTTTTTATTATGCTAAGGTATCACTTTATCAATCAAACATAAAAAAATGTAATCATGGAACATCACATGTTATTTGCACAAAAATGTGGGTAGAGTATATAGTCCAATTTTCCATTAACAAAGATGAATGCACAACAAGATTATAAACAACATGAAGCTTTATAATCCAAGAATTGACTACAACCACTGCTAACCACCTCCTTAACTTGATCACATTAGATTCAAAGGGTGAAGTATAATAAACTACAATGCAAAGAAATACGAAGAGACATAATGATTCACATTCCATGTATTCATATCCTAATATAGTATACATATGTTGGGAATATGAACAATCAAAGAGAAACGATGTGGTGTTTTTGTTGATGAGAATTGAGCTTGAATCCTAGTAATGACCTTGTGTGATAGTCCACTTCTAACCTGTTTACATCAATATTAGGTATAAATTGTCCATCCCTAGCCTTTGTGCCACAATACATGTTAGGGACCTAACCCCTAACGTAGGTAGAACAATATATTTCAATTTAATAAAGGTCAATATTAATAAGGCCTAGCAAAAAGGAAGAATAAGTCCAATGTAAGAATACCTAATAGAAGCTTCCGCTTCTAGAAGGATCTTCCTCTAGATGGTTCTTTTGATAGACATATTTAGTATAAATAGGAGTTGAGGGTATGAAATTTTTTGTCTTGGATATTATTGTAATAGAGGCTTGTTCTGCTGGAGGTTGTCCCCTCAAAGAGGCAAGTGAACATTGCTCTCAGTAATCAAAGTTCTCTTTCTGGTGTTAATCTGGTATCATTTTGGTATTATTGTGGTGTTGTTCTAGTTATATTGTTGTTCATCTGCCATTTCTAGCTATTTTTTTTTTCTACATACTTTTTTATATCTAGAATATTACAAGTGGTATCAGAGAACCTTCCTCGGTAGAAAATTGTGGGTTAATTTTCTTTTTTAGGGTAGAGACGTATTTCGACGTCTTTAAGCTACAAAGATTTGTTGCTACACGCATAAATCCACGGCCGGGGATTCATACACGCAGGAAATACAAGTGGTACTTAAGCGCAGATATGTTGGCCACCCTTGTAAGCCATGTTGGTACCCCTTCGAGTGGTAGCGCATCAGAAACCACCTTTATAAGGATCATCCTAGATCTCCTGAATCCCTACATAGATAAACTGACCGGTCACCTGAATGCTATAGTGCCACTGAGAACATCACTCGGGAAGATACTCTCTAGTACCTGGGTAGTCGGGTAGTATGACTAAGGGCATGGTCTATCCTCTTCAGTTGGTTCCCTGAGATATTGGGCCAAGTACTATTGTTGGACCCCGTACATATATCCGAGAGCTATAGCATAGGGAAAACCCTTGTTTGTAGAACCCTTGAATACCTAACCTTTGGGGATGAAAACGAAAACAGAACAGACAAGATCTATTTCCACGCAACTGTGTCTCATGCATTCGAGTTGCCAAATTACTACACATTTCTTCTTGTTAAGGATTTGGGCATTTCATCACTGCAGTATTTTTCAGATCGGAGTATAACTCTGCATTTCCATTATTTGAGACCTATTCCATTGGATTTATCTCTTCACCCTTATCGCATTCATGCCTATCATTTTTCAGTAATTTTTTTTTTCTGTGTGGAACCACCCGCTCCTTTTTGGTTCCCTCATCATCATGGCCCATACCCGTAGCCAAGATTTGGAAGCTCGCTTCAATACCTTTCACTCTAAATTCATAGAGACCCAACAAGAAGTGAGACAGCTCAGTGCCAATATTTCCACCATCAATTAAAACATGCATTCCTCCATCGACACCTCAATCGAGGCACTCAAACAAGACATTACTACCCAGCTTCAATATGTCACTACGATGATATGCACCAAGTTGCATATCCCTGCAAATCCTTCCTTATCTGACCCACCTTTTCATACCGAAGTTGAAACTTCCTCTCATTCCTAGAATTTTCAGCCCCATCACTTTCAGTGTGAATTATGCCTTCTGCATGTGGATGTGACCAAGTTTGATGGCTCAGATCCCACTCGCTGGGTAACTCAAATGGAACATTATTTCTCTTTGTACAACATTATTGATGAGTTGGACAAACTTCGATATGGTGTTCTCCATCTAGATCAAGAACGTTGGCAATGGTGGCAATGGAGAAAAAATTTCTGCCAAGGGTATGTTGCTTGGACACACTTTGTGGCAGAGATTTATGAATGCCTTGAAACTGACACTAATCAGTTAGGTTGTTTGACAAGTTGAAACAATTTGGCACAGTGGAAGACTTTATAGTTTCTTTTGAGCAACTAAATTTATGTACAGAGGGCATGTCTGATGTTTTTTTCCGAGAATGTTTTATCAATGGCCTCAAGGATGATATTAGTTCCCATGTCCTCATGGCTCGGCCTCAGATTTGGGTGGAGGATACTAAAAGAGATAAGGAAGCACAACAGGTTGTTTCTTCTCAAAACTGAAAACCCTCCTTTATTCCTCACGCTAAACTAATAAATCCCACTCTTCCTTCTACTCCACTAAAGATCCAAAAATCAACCAGGGCCAAAATGGTTGAACGCCAACCCAAAGGCCTTTGTTATAATTGTGATGACAAATATTTTCCAGAGACACAAGTTTAAGGAACAAAATATTTTTATGGCCATCTCGAAGGATGTTTTGGAAGACGATGTTGAGGCTCCCCTTGTGTCCATGTCACCTGAACCCACTGACATAACCCCTCCCTCAGACCCTCCCGAAGTAGAACAAATCATTTCCATAAATTCTCTCACTGGATTCTCTGCCCCCCAAACCCTCAAGCTAATTGGTTACATCAAGCATAGGAAGGTCATCATTCTTGTTGATAGTGGAAGCACCCATAATTTTATTTATTGTCACATTTCCCAAGAAACTAATTGCTATATACGTGCAGTCAATAATTTCCAAATCATGATTACCAATGACAGGTCCATGAAATGTGGAGGGCGTTGTGAAAATGTGCATCTCCAAATTGGTGAATACCACCTGAAATCTCATATGTTTTCTATCGACATGGACAGTTGTGACATTGTGTTGGGTGTAGAATGGCTAAGGAATTTGGATCCCGTTCTCATGGATTTTAAGGAATTAACCATGCAATTCGACCAGGAGGGCCAACAATATAAGTTCCAAGGCATCATTGTTCGTTCCCAAGAGATCATTCATTCCAATCGCATGGAAAAGATTCTCAAAAAGGTCATTCTAGAATTATTGCCCAACTCCATGCCATACAAGCCACTGAGACACCCTCTGTGCCACAGGACCTCCAATCCATCCTCTCTAAACATCAAGTGGATTTTTCCACTCCCAAGGGACTCCCTCCTTGCCGTGGTGTTCATGATCATTCCATTCCCCTTATCTCAGGAAGCCTTCCTCCCAATATCTGTCCCTATCGTCACCCTGTTTCCCAAAAAAATGAAATTGAGAAAATGGTTCAAGAATTGCTCAACACAGGTGTTATCCACCCTAGTACGAGCCCCTACTCTTCTCTTGTGGTCATGGTCCTTAAGAAATAAGGTTCTTGGCACATGTGTCCTGACTTCTGCGCCCTCAAGAAACTCACTAGTAAAGACAAATTTCCCATTCCTGTCATTGATGACCTCTTGGATGAATTGAGTGGCATCCAGTTATTTACTAAACTTGATCTTCGTTCTGACTACCACCAGATCTATATGAAAGAGGAAGACATTCCTAAGACTGCCTTTAGAACTCATGAGGGCCACTATGAGTTTTTGGGCATTCCCTTTGGCTTGTGTAATGCTCCCTCCACTTTCCAAAGCCTCATGAATCATGTCTTCCATCCTTTTGTCTTAGTTTTCTTTGATGATATCCTAATCTATAGAAAAACTTGGACAAACCATCTTGCTCATGTGGATCGAGTTCTCCCTCTACTCTCTCAGCACCAACTTTTCCTGAAACAATCTAAATTTTCTTTTGGCGCCTTGTAAATCGAGTACTTGGGTCATCTTGTTGGCAAGGTCGACGTTAGGGTGGATCCTAAAAAGATTGAAGCTATGCAAGATTGGACTCACCCAAATACTCTCAAAATATTACGTGGATTTCTGGTCTTAACAGGCTATTATCGCAAGTTTGTTAAGAATTATGGAAAGATTGTGGCACCTCTCACTACACTCCTTAAAAACAATTATTTCACTTGGACTCTAACAACTGCTCAGGATTTTCAAACCTTGAAGATGGCCATGTGCACCACTCCAGTCTTGGCCCTTGCTAATTTCACAAAGACCTTTGTCTTGGAATGTGATGCTTCAAGGAAAAGAATTGGCGTTGTCCTTATGCAAGAGAGTCGTCCTTTGGCCTTAAACAACAAATAACTGTCTAAGCAAAATTTTAGAAAATCAATCGACGCAAAAAAAATGTTGGTTATTCTGTATGTCACTGATCTTTGGTGCCGTTATCTATTGGGGAAATGCTTCCAAATTAAGACAGATCATTAAAGCCTCAAGTATTTTATGGAACAACGCCTTTCCTCTCTAGAGCAAAAAAAATGGGTGACTAAGCTCTTTGGATATGATTATGAGATCATTTACAAGAAAGAAAAAGACAATGTAGTTGTTGATGCACTTTCCAAAAAATATGAAGATGAAGGGTCCCTTTTATCTCTCTCCTTCATTGTACCAGATTGGCTCCAAGTTGTTTGCTAGGAATGGCTACACGATCCCAAAAGTTCGCATCCGATATAGCAATTGCAGTCCAATTCTTCATTTTCCCCAGGGTAATTTTGGCTCCATGATGAGCTTCGATACAAAGGCCGTTTTTATTTAAGTAAACAGTCAAAACTTAAATCCACGGTACTTTGTGAGCTTCATGCTACATCCACAGCTGGGCACTCCGAGTTTACCAAAACCTATGAGAGGGTCAAACGTTCTTTTTTGGGGGGATGGTATGAAACAGGACGTTCATAATTTTGTGGTTGAATGTGATGTGTGTCAACGCAACAAGGGAGAAACAGTCAAATATCCTAGCACAATATAACTGCTTCTGATTCCACCTGTTATTTGGTGAGATATCTCTATGGATTTTATTGTAGGCTTACCTAAATTGGGCAATAAATCAATCATCATGGTGGTAGTCGATCGTCTTTCCAAGTATGCTCATTTATGTGCTCTTTAACACCCATTTACAACATCCACTGTAGCTCAAATTTTCATGGATCAGGTCTTTAATCTTCATGGCATGCCACATTCTATTGTTTCTGATCGCGACCCTACTTTCACCAACAATTTTTGGCAAGAACTGTTCAAGCTACAAGGCACCCAATTGAATCTCAGCACAACTTATCATCCCTAGACTGATGGTCAAACTGAAGTTGTCAACAAGTGTTTGGAAACATATTTGAGGTGTTTTGCATCAGAAAGGAAAAATCAGTGGGCTCAATGGTTACCACTAGTTGAATGGTGGTACAACACTTCGTACCATACAACTACCCACATGAATCCTTTTGAAGCAGTATATGGACAAAATCCACCTTCAGTTCTCTCATACTTATCAGGTGTCTCGAAGGTCCGGGAGGTTGACCAAATGCTTACAATTCGAGAGGTTGTTCTTTGTACCCTCAAAGAGAATTTGGTCATGGCCTGGAATTGCATGAAGCAACAAGAAGATCAAGGTTGCTCTGAACATCAATTTGCAGAAGGGGATCAGGTGTTTCTTCAAATGCAACCTTACAAGAAAAATTCCCTCAAGGTTGACCATTGTCAGAAACTGGCACCCAAATTTTATGGTCCTTATACTGTTCTCAAGCGTGTGGGAGGTGGCCTATTAGTTAGCTTTGCCCAGTCATTCTAAGCTCCATCCTATTTTTCATGTTTCCTGCTTAAAGAAGGTGATTGGAACTAAGTGCCAAACTCAAACCAACCTTCCCGAGTTGGAGGAAGAAGGCTCCATTTGGCTACAACCACAAGCATTTTTGGACCAACGTGAGCGTCGTCTGCATCAGTGAACCATCAAAGAAGTGTTAGTCCATTGGAAATATATAACTCCAGCATATGCCACTTGGGAACCAACTACCATTCTGCAACAATTTCCACATCTCAAGCCTTGAGGACAAGGATTTTTTTAAGGGGGAGGACATGTTAGGGACCTAACCCCTCACATAGGTAGAATAATATATTTTGATGTAATAAAGGTCAATATTAATAAGGTCTATCAATAAGGAAGAATAAGTCCAATGTAAGAAGACCTAATAGAAGTTTTCGCTTCTAGAAGGATCTTCCTCTAGATGGTTCTTTTGATAGACATATTTAGTATAAATATGAGTCGAGGGTATGAGAACTTTTGTCTTGGATATTATTGTAATAGATCTCTTCTCCGCTGGAGGTTGCCCCCTCTAAGAGGCAAGTGAACATTGTTCTCAGTAATCAAAGTGTTATTTCTGATGTTATTTTGATATCATTTTGGTATTATTGTGGTGTTGTTCTAGTTATATTGTTGTTCATCTGCCATTTCTATATATTTATTTATGTTCTGCATACTTTTTTATATCTGGAATAATACAATACCCATACATGCACATTACTCCTCATTTCACAACACATTAAATTCATGCACAATATTTAGCTAGAATGCTTGCACATGTGCACAATATCACAATTAACCCTAATCTAGAAGACCAAGAGTATCTCTCTATCTTAACTAGCGTAAAGAAAAAAACAACATTGCTAAAATAAGAATAAACTCTTACGAGTTCCATAGTGAAACAAGTCATTGGGAAATTCCTAAAGCATTGTGAGTTGAAAGAATTTGTCATCTTTGTGACACTAAAGAGGTTGAAGACAAAAAAATCTCTCTTAGAATGCCTTCGTACAACCACATTAGATCTTAGTTTTAGAATATTTGTTAAAATACCGACATTCCTAACCTTTCAACTCATCAAAACTATACAGTTTTAGGAATGTTCCTCTTTGAGATTTTCAAGCACAAAAATAAAATCCTAAAGCAAACCGAGCAATTCCTTACCTTTTTTTTTCCTATTAAGGTCGAATAAACCAAAGTTGGTTAGTTAGTGGACATTAATAAACATCATCATCATATTGGTGGTGGGTGTTTGAGTTTAGTTTCTTAAGATTGATATATTTAATTTTATATCTTTTAGAATTATTTTGTTTCTAATTTATGTATTGATGATGAATATGTGGCCCAATAATAACTTTAACTTTGGATCAATAGAATTCTAAATACGAAATATGAAATGTTAACACTCCACAATATAGTTATAAGGGTATTAGAGGACACTTAATTCATTTTTCATTAAAAATAACAATTATATCAATTCAAAATTATAATTTAACAAAAGATACTAAAAAAAATCAAATTCATAAAACATTTAACCTCATATTCTCAAAATTAATTCTAAACCTTACAATATTTTAAATTTATATTAAAAAAAAATTAACCATAAATGAATGCAAGCAACGTACACATTTGACCTTAAATACATGACGTCCCAGAGGTATATCCAAAATATCTGCAATTAATGCAACTTTTAAGAGGGCCCATAAAATTCTCGGATGGGGTGCCACGCGGAAATGGGAGGCCACGTAGCCTACCCAAGCCTCAAGCCACAAATATGGTAGGTTGTTTCCCTTCAATTCAGTCTTGAATGAAGGGCGACCATTACTGCTCGCAGAGGATGGGAGGACAGCTCTCGCGAGTAAGGATTATGGTAGCTTTGAGGTTTAATTGCAGAGCTCGGGAGAGGACGAGAGTCATGTCAGCCCAAAGGTTAACTCTCCTGCTCTGCGTTGGTTGGCATCACTTCTCCCTCACACTCTTCCACTATGCTTTCTCTGCAAAAGGAACCCGCGCGAAGTGGGTCTTCCACACAGTTACTCAAAGAATTCCTTGCCCTCCTAGCCTAGCCCTGCCAAGGGAGAGGGATAAGCCGAGGCGCAACCCAACCTAGTATAAATATGTCACACGATAGAGATAGGTGCAACAGCTAGAATGAGCCTTGTCCATTTCTCAGACTCGGTGCACAGAAAGTTCCAGGATGCCACCGATGGCATATGTTGAGGAGGTGATTACGAAGGAACCTATCCAGGTTCCTTCGAAATCCTTCCTCTTCACTGTTCCAGATGACTTGCAGCTCCCCAGCCACCATACAATGACTATTAGCACCCAGGCTACCATGGAAGGCACCACCTGCATCGTCGAGGATGAATTCCCCTACCTAGGAAACCAACAGGAAAGGAGACAACAAAGGCAAGACAACAGTGGAGATGGTCAAGGCAGAGGACATTAGGATTGAGTTGGAGGACATGGGAACCGCGCGCGAGGGAGGAACCCAGTCTTGGTGCCTCCACCGCTCTTTGCAATCCATGAATGTTGCCTTGCTCCGCCTCCTCTCTTCAACCCAGAGTAGCTAGAGCTCATTTTCGAGCTAAGGAGCCAAATGACGGACCAACTCCACCGAGACACCCTCATGAGTCAGCAGATTGATATGATGTATGATGCATTCTTGAATGCACCTGCTAACCAACAATGCCCGACTTGCACGAAGCCTTTCGTGGTCCATCCAAGGGACGACCCTCTCACCGGATCACCGGACGACATACCCCCAGGTGTTAATGGTTAATTTCTGTTTCTTTGCAATGCGTTCCTTGTACACTTCTCGCCTAGATCTTTGTATTGGGACGACACAATTTTACAATTTTGTTTTATTTTCTCAGTTGCTAGATTGTCTTAGGATTCTAGAATAGTATTGTAAGAACATGAATCTGCCACCTGATCTGGTTTTCATTTGGTAGGGCAGATGGCAAATAGCTCTTTGGACAACAAGTATCACAGTCTGCCACTTGTTCCAGTTTCTGCTAATTTGACGGAACATGTGGCAGACTGATGACATGTGGCATTTTTGTACTATAATAACATAGTAATAAGAAACACCTTTTTACTTAAAAAAAAAAAAGAGGACCATAAAATCACTATTACCAATATTTTCACATAAGCAGTGAATTTTTTTAACAACATTATTGAATGTCATTATTTAAAAATTTAATTTTTTAAAAGGATAAACTGGAATGTAAGTTCTGAAAGAAGTTTATGGACTATTTTTATTTATTTATTTTTTTTCATTATTGGAAATTGAATTTAATTTTTATATCCATTTTAACTTTAATTTAGAATATATTAAAGTTTCAAAAAAAA
>ML781070.1:585856-610874 GCA_009831015.1 Picea engelmannii
GGGGGGGGAGGGGTGAACAGTGTAGGACTCTTTTTCCCAAAACTTCCCCTTCACAAAACTCATTAGTTAGAAATCACCATTTACTCATTACTTATTGCTGTCATTTATAATCAGTTAAGTGTGAACATATATCAACAATATACCATCAACAAATCATCACCACAAGGAACAAAAAGAACACAAGATGTATGTACAATTTTATTTTTATTACAGACTACAATCCTTGGGTTTATTAACAACAACTGAATAGAGTACAACTCTACAAGAGCACCAGCTCTATAATGTAAGACTCAACTTACACCCTTTGCACCAAATGAGATGAGGGAACAATCCTCAACAGATATCAATTTGTCAACAGGTACACGACCTGTCGGTAGTGCAACACATGTATGTGCGTGCCCTACCAGTAGTACAACTCACATATGTATGCGGCCAGTCTGAACTACAACCTGCGTATCACTTCTGAGAAATTAGGGTTTTATTTTCATCTCAAAATCAGATCCTCTGCAACCTTCAATCACATTCTCTTATGTCTCTCATTGTCCAATCTGACCCATAACTAGTCACAACACATCCAAGCTCTCCAAAAACCTACTCATGCTCCTCAACAATATAATATGAATGCTACTCAATCATGTATAAGCAATCAACATACTATAGCAATCATATTAACAATGAATCATAAGAGTGTTGCTCACTCCATCAACCAACACAAATCACATCACAACAACCATACCAAGAATGCCTTAAGCATTCACCACACAACAAGCAATAGTATCCATCAAAACAACAATGTAACCATACCATAATTTCTATGGCAGATCTGAGCCCACATAATGTAGATCTGGAACCTGCTCTAGTTTTCAAGAGCTTGGCACCAGCTCACACACAAGTCTACATGACTTCATCCACTGTACACACCCTGCCCTCATTCAGCCCGCGTATGTACGCACCCTGGCTCACTACAGCCTGCATATACCTCAGAAACTAGGGTTTCTGAACTTTCAAAACTTTTGTCGTCAAGATCTCAAACATACCGAAACTTTGATCCATCCATGAGATCCTCCAGATATTCTTTCTCTCAGAATAGATCTTCAACATATGCTCAAGATATGCACAAGAGATACCATAAGATCTACTATATATTTTGCAAGAGACCCTTGCCTCTTATTTATACTCTCAAAGTAGCCTCCTCAGAAACATATTCTAGGTCACTTAACCCACTTCTAGGTCACTTAACCTATTTCTAGGTCACTTAAGCAATTTCTAGGTTACTTAACCTATTTTCCTCATTTTTAGGGTTAACCACTTTCCATAAATAGAAAGTTCTCCATTAAAATATTCCTCCTTGACTTGTCACTTTTCTTTACAATTTAAATAATTATTTCTTCTTTGCAACCTCTTTGACTTCTTTGGCCTTTTGAGGCTTCAAGCCTACATATGAGGGCCCTCCAACTTCGTAGGGCCATAACTCTCAAACCATGAGGAGTTATGTGACATTCCACATACCATCGGAAATGGCATGACACACATTATCTATCTAGGATAGTTCCACTAACAAATTCACTGATCTTCATCTCATTATTCCACATATAAGTATAACCATACTTCAAGGATAACTCAACCGCAAAGCGTATTCTCGCGAGGGCTTTCACCATAAGGGGACCACTTTGGAGTTCATCCATTTGT
This sequence comes from Picea engelmannii, assembly GCA_009831015.1. Taxonomy (NCBI): domain Eukaryota; kingdom Viridiplantae; phylum Streptophyta; class Pinopsida; order Pinales; family Pinaceae; genus Picea; species Picea engelmannii. The sequence goes on from ML781070.1 coordinate 587,546, forward strand.
ACACCTTATCAATCATTATAAGACAATAATGATTCATCTTTACATCCATCCAAAAATGCATCATATACCAATGAAACACATCGATCCATCTTCATCTATGCATCATATCAATGACATCATATGACTATGATTCCATTTGACATACTTCATCAATATACTACGATAAGACATGTATACATCAAACCTTTGAATTTTGACATCATTCAATCATCCTTTGGCATCAACCAATTCCTTGACATCAATCCTTTGACATCAATCAATCAATCATCCTTTCGAATCAATCAATCCCTTGACATCAATTAATTAAACCTTTTGCATCAATGACAACATGATCCAACAAATTCATGTCCCGTTATTCTTGTAAACAACCAGGAAATTTCCCAGAATGGATTTCTAAATGAACTAACCTGCAAGCTTGTGATATCTTCGAAAACTGCCATCGGGTCTTCTAGGAACTCAGGCAAGATGTCTAACCCGTTATTATGATTTCTTAGGAACTTCTTAGAGTCTTCTCCTCTGAATGTCAATGTTGGCTCTGGCAATATTAACATCTGACGAAAGACCTGAGATGCTAAAGGAACATAAGAGTGGTCCTACAGTGGAATAATTCTTTGGCCTGAAATATATTCATCGGCACACCAACAGACCTAGAGTCGATATCATTCCACATAGACCGCGTGATCCAGCCATGTCATGGTGGACCGAGGTGATGAGGCAGTTAGGAGGTTGTAGGGTGCCTACCCTCTACAACGATGATTTCCTCTTCTGGTGGCGTCGGCAAGTGATAGCCATGGATGACTACCCTTATACAGGGATCAATTATAGGGGAGATCCATACATGCCATTTCCACCAGTCTCCACCTATGGTGATATAGGTATGAAAAGTTTTTATATATTTCATTTTTTTCTGTATTTTTTTAAAAGAGTAAAAAATGCAAATATTTTTGGATGGTGTCAAGTATTTAACAAAAATTCTTTGTTACGCCAATGTGGGTCTGCGATGACCAGATGGATTCCCATGACATTGGTGGAGGAATCGGGGAGATGAAAAAGAGGGAGGAGATGTGGAGACAATGCTTCAAAATGTGCAGGGAAACCTGTCTCATTTGATGCATAGGATTCCTATGGTTTAGGTATAGGATCTGCCAAAGGTGATGCAACGACAAGTGGTAGGTGTGCCCCGTGCTTGGGTTTCGGCGTCTCACAAACACCATAGTATGCTATCATGACACACATCCGATGCCACATGCGTAGATGTCATGTTCATTGTATCAATCAGTTGTATATGTATTTTGACGGTGTGAGCCCCATTTTGTCTTATAACACCATATTTTTGGAGAGATGAAATAGATATAAAAAACCTTGGATTTCAACTTTACTTATGTTACAATGTGTACATTGATAAATGTGTTTTCTTTACTTTAGTAATGCGACAAATTCCAATCTAAAACATAATTATCATATGCATCAGATACATAATTAGAACTTCTAGGTATGTGATTATAAGTAATAAAATCAAAATGTCGTTCCAAAAGTTGTACCTGTAGGAATTGTTGGAGTAGAGTAGGATCTCACACACAGTAATTGTCGTTCAACTGACATATTACTAACCAGGAGTCCATAAAAACCTCTAAAGACCGAACACCATGTGAAATGGCGTCACGTAAAATCTCTATAACAACGCTATATTCAACCACATTATTCATTGATGGCCCTAGACAAACATCACCTGAAGACACCAATTGACCCTCATGTGAGTAAACGACCCAAGAGGTGGAATCCAAGTCATGTGTACGACGACTAGCATCGTCTATGAATCCTAAGTAAAATGAAGACTTCGTTGACATCTGCAAACCAAGGGAAAACTCGATAAGCAAGCCAATGACACAAAGCAAAAGATATATATACACTAAGGTACACTAGTTACGCCCAAGCTTGGGGCTCAAGCGTAATATATTTTCAAGTAGAGCCCATTTCTAGGCTCAACTAGCATATTCCCTTCATAATATTCCAATTCATAGGCTCCTTTTTCTAAGACATGTTGCACGATATAAGGACTGTGCCACATGGGGTTTAACTTTCCTGCCCCTAGTGGTTCTTTGTCTTGGTCATACAAGAGGACCAAGTCACCCTCAACATATTGTTGAGGACAGATAGACATATCATACTGGACCTTGACACATCGTTTATTCACTTCGATAATTTTAGAGGCATCTCGACGTTGCTCATCTAGGCTCTCTAGGTGTACATGGTGTTCTTCAAGATCGGAAGTGTCAGGTAGCATCTTAACTGCCAGTCTAAGGGAAGGGATTTCAAATTCAATAGGAAGGATTGAATCCACACCATGTACTAACTGAAAAGGATTGGATTCAATATTCCCAAAGAACCGGGTAAAGAATTAGATGCCAGTCATATTTTCTCTGGCTGACAGTTTTTTGAAAATGGTCTTGAGAGACTTATTCATAGCCTCTACTTGTCCATTTTCCTGGGGATAGTAAGGGGAAGAATGACCATGTTTAAACCCTAGTTTTGATGCTAACTCTTTCATCATTTCATTCTGAAAGTGACTGCCATGATCAGTGACAATCTCCCTTGGGATTCCAAACCGGGATATAATTTGATTGAAGACGAAAAATGTTGCAGTATTACCAACAGATTTAATCGTAGGCATGTCCTCTTCCCATTTAGTAAAGTAGTCTACGACCACGATGATACGTTGATGCCCCTCGACCAAAGCTGGGTTGCAATCCAAAAAATCCACCCCCCACTTGGTGAAGGGACAGACAATGATGATCAGGTGAAGAGGGGTTAGATGCGAATGCATTTTCTGAGTGAACACTTGGAAAGGGTGACACTTATTGACCGCTTTGACACAATATTTAAAAATAGATGGCTAAAAATAACCAGCTCGCAATATTTTATGGGTTGTCACAAGCCCATATAGATGACCACCGCAAACCCCACTATGACAGACATTAATAACTGACTCATCCTCTTCGTGAGTCAAGCAACGACGCATGATATTATCCACGCCTCAGCGATACAAAGTGTCACTGACGATAAGTTATTTTTTAGCTTGATACCATATACATCATTGATCGTCTCTCGATAGATGCTGAGAGAAATTCAAGGTTTGAAGATATATCATAATGTCTCCATACCAGGGGTCCAAATATGAGATAAGGGAAATGTGTTCATTCGTTAATGAATTAACATGAATGACATCATCAACTAATCAAGGGAAGTCCGATATTAACTCGACAAAAACTAGTGATTTCTTGGATTTTGTTGAAGAAAAATCGAGGTCAAACTCTTGAAAAATGACAATCCATTTATTGTGTTTTCCCCCTATGAATGCCTAGTAAGGACGTATTGAAATGGATTGACATCAACAACTACGGTAGTTTTGCAAAGCAATATATAGTGTTGCAATATTTGAACCGCGTGTACGGTATCCAAAGCTAGCTTCTCAACGTGAGAGTACCTAAGTTCAGGGATGATTAATTTTTGACTAAGGTAGTAGACGACATACTCATGGATCTCATAATCGTCCTAAACTAAAACCATACCAACCATCCCTTCGGATGCGGCTATATAAATAAACTAATCTATGTTGTAGTCTGGAGGCTTCAACAGAGGCATCGATACCAAGGATTTATTAAGATCATCGAAGGATTCCTGGGCTCTCTCATCCCATATAAAATGAGTGTCCTTCTTCAAGAGACGCATGAAACCCTTAGTAATATTGGCATAGTTTACTATAAAACGATGTAAGAAGTTATATTTCCCCTGTAAACCTTGACGCTGACGAATGTTGTGCAGGGGAGGAAATCAAAGTATTACCTCAACCTTCAAATGATCCACCTTGATCCCAATATCAAAAACTAAGAATCCTAAAAGATGACCCGACCTAACACAAAATATGCACTTGTGAGGGTTTAAACAGATGTGATAATAGCGACATCTCTCAAAAAATAGTCTAAGGTGGGTAGAGTGATCCACTCTCTTGTGAGAGTGAGCAGCGAGATCATCGAGGTAGGCTTCAACTATATGCTTGATGTCGTGAAAAGCGAAGGTCATGGATTGTTGGAAGGTTTCTCTAGTGTTTTTAAGGATGAAAGGAATTTTCCGATATGCGAAAGTACCCCAAGGAAAAATAAATGTCATCTTATGTTGATCCTCGGGTTTGATCTGAATTTGATTGTATCCTGAAAATCCATCCATAAAAAAAAAAAACCTCGCTTCCCACACACTCATCGAGAATTTGATCAATGAAAGGTGTCGGGAAGTTGTCTTTAGGATAGGCCTTATTGAGGTATCAAAAATCCATACACACATGGATGGTTCCTTGTTTCTTATTTACGAGAATGGGATTGGATACCCATTAAGTCAAGGGAACTGGGTAGATAAAACCATCGTTAAGCAGTTTCTCCACCTCTGCCTTAATAGTAGGGGCCTTCCTAGGATTAGCAGCTTGAAGTCATTGCCGAACAGGTTTGAAATCTGGGTAGGTTTTGATCTCATGTTCGACAATGTGAGGGTCGATTCCTGACATCTCTTCATATGACCAAGAGAATACATCAAGGAATTCTTCGAATAGATCGGTGTAGATCTGAATTTCTTCAAGTGAACAATCCGCACCGATATATACATTTTCAATTTTACCAAGAATGTGAGAGATGTAGATCGTGACGGTAGGAGAAATACTCTCCATGTTTCCTTCAGCATAAATTTTGTGCGTACCTAGTGGAACTACAGAATGACTGACCATCTCACTCAAGGTAGATCTAAAATCCTCTTGTTGGATCTTAATAAGTCATGGGAGGAAGTTGTAATGTCCCCTACCTCTTGATGAAGAGGGTTGGAGAGACTTAGTGGTCTAGATTTCCCCACTATACTATACTCTTAGGTGTATTGCGGACAAAGTCAACCAGGAATCGTAATATTCTAAAGTTAAGTTGACTTTGTGGAAAAAGGGTAACTCAACGAAGAAATAGAAATGATGATTTAGGTTGAGTTAACCCTAAGGGTAAAACTAACTCAGTGAAGGAATAGATTGGAGCTACAAAGGAAAGGTCAGGGCGCACTCCTCATTCATTCTGGATTATTATCATTTTTGCATTGGAGCTCTTAAGCACAATCAGTTTTGAGGGTTTTGAGTCTAAAACCCTAGAGATCAACTCGGTGGTGAAAGATCCCATCTTCCTTGATCTAGGCTTGGTCCCAGAGGTGAAATAATCCTCCCACACCATTATACAATGTTGCGGGTTGGTTCTATAGGCATTCACCAGGTTAGGCCGCAACCCAGGGGGGTTTCCAGCTAGGGGCGCACCATCTTGGAGGTTTTAGTTCGATCTACAGGAAGCAGGAGGCATTTGGTAAATCTAGCACTTGGGTTCTCTTCGAAGGATCCTTGGCATCATTCCTAGTCTATTCTAGAGGAGTTTATCCTTCCAGTTCATTTCTGTGAGTTTGGAATCCATTAGGGAAGAAGAGGACATTCTGTGGAAAGGTATTTTCAGTGTTTGGAGGGTCAAATCTTCATGGATTGGTTTGAGACTTCAGTATCATGGTAGCAGTGACCCGATCTATGATCTGCCAGAGTTTGGTAGAATTTGGAGGTGTCTAGAGGGAAAAATGTACCCTCTTGACTTTATCAAACCAAGGAGGGAACAATCCATCTTAGGGATTAGCCATTTGGAGGAGCATCTTAGCTCATATCATCTTGTGATTGATTCCAAGGGTTTTTAGCAGCCTGATCTACATTCTGAGCGAGTTTTGGAGGATTTGGAGGTTAGGAGAGGGTAGGCCAAAACTTGAGGGTTTGGAAACATCCAGAGCAGGGCACAACTCGTCTAGTTGGGAAGGTTTGACATTGTATTGATTAGGGTCTTCTATATTCAGTCAGATCTACTTGTTGGTGGCCTTTGGAGGCTTGGATATATTCTCTTACAACCTTTGAGAGGCATTCATCTTGCATTGTTCTTCTTATTATATCCATTAGAAGCCCATTTTTCTATTATTGGGGCTTTCTCCCATATCTGCAGTTCTCTTGTATATGGGAACCTCTTACTATCTAAATAAAGGTCAGATCTGACATTTTGATTCTATACTGGTGTTATTATATATTTGTATTGCTTATGATTGTATGCTTCATATCTATTGGTCTATCACATTGAATAATCCATGCACATCATACAGATACACCTGCAAACATATGAACAACATAACAACAATAGACAATTAGTGTTCTGAGTAGAAAATTTGGCTCAGGAACATTACAGTGGTATCAAAGCTTTTGATCCTCCCAGACAGTGAGGTTAGTGCATGAAGACGTTCAGTGGCATTTACATGGGAAGATGCAGGAAACATACAGGTAAAGAAGAGGCCGAAATGGAAGGATCGGGTGGGGACAATGAGCCACGGATTCTAGCAGGATTCTCTAAGGAGTTGCAACACTCCATAAACTTGTCACAGAGCACCCTGATACATCATCTACAAGAGAATCAGGAAAAAATATGCAGGAGACATGTAGAGATGACATAAGCTCTAAGGAAGGTAAGTGAAAGCCAGGAGAGGGTATCACAACTCCTGATGCAGATGACCCATGGAGGGAAGGGTCCTGAGGTTTGTGCCAACAGGGAAGCTAATGGATCTCAGGGAGGGACTAGACAACAGCAGGAGCACAACCCCCACTATCACACTGATGGACAGAGCTATGGAGGAGGTGCACCACTTGGACAATCATACAACAAATCCACTCCTAGACCCTATCTACTTGCGTTCTTAGATACTCATCCACAACATAACTATGAGGATGATATTGAGGGTAATTTTGAGTAGTATGCCAGGGAGTATCACGCCCTACGTGCAGGGTTTCAGAGATAGGTCACATTAGATCAGTATTGCAGAATCAAATTTTGGGGAAAACTGAAAAAATATTAGAGGCCCAACTATGAACTGGAGTGTAGGAAAGGAAAAATAGAGATCCCTTATTTTGATGGATATGTTAAGGTGGAAACACAAGCATGGGTGCAGAATATGGATACCTACCTACAACTTAACCCCATGAGAGAGATGGATTCCATCAAATTTTCCACCATGTACTTAGATGGAAAATATCATGATTGGTGGTATCATGGATTAACTACACTAGGTCACAATCATATTACATCTTACATAGAATTCACACAGAGGCTTTTTGACTGATTTGACCAGGGGGATACAGATCTACCTTTTAGGGAGCTCATGCAGCTCAAACAAACATGCTCATCGGAGGCTTACATAGAGGAGTTCCAAATGATAGAAGTGATGGTACAGGATGTGTCTCAAGAGAGACTTATGATGCTTTTCACAGAAGGGTTGGTGGAACCCTTGAGGAGTTGGGTCAAGGCCTTTAAGCCTACCAACTTACATGATGCCATCTAGAAAAACAGAGACTTAGGTTCAGTAGCTAAGACAAGATTCACCCCTAGACCTCCCAATCAAGGGGGTAGAGAGCAGAGACCTCCTAATAACCAAGGGGGAAGAGACCCAAGGGGGTTTGACCGAGGAAGGGGCGGGATGGATGAGCCCACTAGGAGGGAACTGAGGAGGAAGAAACGGTGTTTCACCTACAAGGAACTGTGGAACCCAACACACAAGTGCATGGGTAAGGGCAAAGCCCACTATATTGAGGTGATCTCAGATGATGAGGATGAGGATTTCAGCCACATACAAAACATGGAGGCCAAAACTCCAGGACAGACAGAAGAAGATGATGTTAATCATGACCTTGCAGCAGATGAGAAGGTAATTATTGCATCCATCAGTGGGGTACCTAAATACAACACCTTCAAGATGAGAGGGGTGTTATAGGGGCAGAAGGTTTCAGTTCTCATTGATGGAGGTACCTCACACAACTTCATTGACTCAACATTACTGAAAAGAAGGCACATACTGACAATAGAATTTGATAGATTTCGTGTGGAGGTAGCAGGTGGACATACCATGCCTTGTGATAGGTACATCACATAGATGAAACTCACCTTGGGAAGTCATGATTTGGCACAATATTTCTATGTGGTGGATCTTCCAGACACCAACATCATCCTAGGAGTACAGTGGCTTAGTACATTGAGACCAATCACCACAACCTACAAAACCATGAAAATTTCTTTCACAGAATAAACAAGGAAGAAGCTAGTTCTTAGGGGTATGATGGGAAACACACCAAGGGTAGTGACAACAAAGCATATGGAGGCCATCTTCCAGAGAGAAGACATCGCTTATGTAGGAGAATGCAGAATTTCATTTAGAGTGGAAAAAAAAGGGGAAACACACTACACACCAGAGATTAAGATGAGCGTGGATAGGCATACTAAGGTCTTTGAGTCTATACCACTAGGAGCACCACTAGATAAGGGGTTTGAGCACATCATAGAGTTAGAGGAGGGTGAAAAACCTATCATCACCACTCCTTATAGGCACCCCAAGAAGTACAAGGACGAAATTGAAAAGACAATCAAGGAATTGTTGGACATGGGTCACATCAGGTCGAGCTCCAGTCCCTTTGCATCTTCAATGGTGCTAGTGAAAAAGAAAGATGGAAAAATGTGCATGTGCATTGAATAGGGCCCTAAACAAGAAGACCATAACAAAAAAATACCCCATCCCACGAAATGATGAGCTATTGGATGAGATCCATGGGGCAGTTTACTTCACTAAGATTGACTTGCGCTCTGGCTACCATCATATTAAAGTGAGGGAGCAAGACATTTCCAAGACTACTTTCCATTGTCACTATGGGAATTATGAGTTTCTAGTCATGCCTTTTGGGTTGAATAATGCACCAGCCACTTTCCAATCGTGCATGAATCATTTGTTCAACAAGAAACTAAGGAAGTCCTTATTAGTCTTCTTTGATGATTTACTGATCTAAAAGAAGACTTGGGAGGAGCACCTTCAGCATGTGGAACATATTCTGACTATCATGGAGGAGAAATACTCATATGCAAAGGAACATAAATGTGAATTTGGGATGACAGAGGTCCTTTACTTAGGACACATTATCAGAGTAAAGGGGGTACATGTACATCAAGAAAAGATACAAGCCATCATAGACTGGCCCACACCAAAGACACTCACTGAGTTGAAGGGGTTTTGGGGTGTTTGTTGCTATTACAGGATGTATGTCAAAGGATTTTCTCAACTTTGTGCACCTTTGACTAATTTGACCAAGAAAGGGGCCTTCACATGGAACCCAGAAGCATAAGACACCTTTGAAAAAATCAATAAGGTAATGAGTACATGCCCGATATTAGCACTTCCAGATTTCACACAACCCTTCACAATAGAGTGTGACACATCAGGGGTAGGCATTGGAGTTGTACTGATGCAAAATAGGCATCCAATTGTCTATGAAAGAAGAAAGTTGAGAGGTATTGAGCTCCTCTACACCATCTATGACAAAGAAATGCTAGCCATCATGCATGCATTGTCTAAGTTCAAGCAGTATTTAGTTGGAGAAAAATTTATTGTGAGGACAGATCACAACAACCTCAATACTCCTGGACCAGAAGGACTTGAATGAAAGGCAACATAAGTGGGTGAGAAATATACAGGGCTATGACTTCGACATAGAATTTTTCAAAGGGAAGAATAACATGGTAGCAGATGTTTTGTCCAGGAGACCATCGATTTATGCCATGACTGATATTTTAGTAGATTGGAAGGCCCACCTCTTGGTGGAGTATTCGAAGAACAAATTTGCTTGTGAAATAATGGATGGAAAGGTGGTAAATGACAACTTCAGGATTATGCATGACATCATTTACTACAAGGGCCTAATTTTCTTGGTCCCTGAATCAACCTTCAAGGCCAAGGTGTTATAGGCATCCCATGATTCACCAGTAGCAAGGCACCAAGGGATCACTAATACATACAGACAGGTTTGGGAGAGGTTTTCTTGGAAGGGTCTAAAAGAAGATGCGATGAACCACATCAAGGAGTGCAACACTTTCTAGGCCAACAAAGATGAACACACTCACCCAACAAGACTACTACAACCACTTCCCATTCCGGAGCTAAAGTGGGAGAGCATATCCATGGATTTCATCACAGGGTTTCCCAAGGTACAGGGCAATGAATGAATTTTTATAGTAGTGGACAAGTTGACGAAGTTTGCACACATTTTTTCCATTTCCACATATTTCAGTGCAACACAAGTTGTGGACCTCTTCTTCAGGGAAGTTTTCAAATTGCATGGGTTGCCCAAAACCATAGTGAGTGACCGAGATAGCAGGTTCATGAGCACCTTTTGGCAGGATCTCTTCAGACTGGTAGGTACGACCTTGACACCTAGTACCAATTATCACCCATAGACTGATGGTCAGACAGAGATAGTCAACAAATGGGTTGAAGGCTACCTCGAAAACTATGTGGTAGGACAACAAAAGGCATGGGTCAAATCGCTTCACTTGGGGGAATATTGTTACAACACCACTCACCATATGTCCATCAGTATGCCTCCATTCAGGGCCTTATACAGTTATGTCCCTCTCTCCTTTGTAGAGATTGCTTTCGGTGACAGCAGGGCTCCCATGGTTCAGGACTGGATTCAGCAGAGTCAGGACATCCTCAGGGAATTGAAGGATCACCTACAAAGGGCACAGAATCAGTAGAAGGTACAGGCAGACAAACACAGAGTTTAGTGCACCTTTGATATAGGAGACTTTGTTTATTTTAGGCTCCAGCCGTACTAAAAAGAATCAATCAAGAGAAGTGGTGCAAAAAAACTTTAGCCCTGTTTCTTTGGCCCATACAGAGTCAGTAGGAGGGTAGGGGTCATATCTTATGAGATGGATCTACCCTAGGGAAACAAAATACATAATGTCTTTCATGTTTTGTGTTTGAAGAGGGCCATCAGCAAGCACATCACTCCCATTGAGGAATTATCACCCATAGATGAAGAAGGACAGTTGGTATTGATACCATAGGAGATACTGGAAGTCAAGGAGAGGAAGCTAAGAAAAAGGAGCATTAGAGAATATCTAGTTAAGTGGAAGAACCTACCTATGGAGGATGCCACGTGGGAAAGAGAGTAGTTGATTAAGAAGACAGGTTCATAATTTCTTGTGGGCAAGCAATTTCTCGCATGGGAGATTGTAATTTCCACCACCACTTGATGAAGAGGGTTGGAGAGACTTAGTGGTATAGATTTCCCCACTAGACTATAGTCTTAGGTGTATTGGGGACAAAGTCAACTAGGAATCGTAATATTCTAAAGTTAACTTGACTTTGTGGAAAAGGGTAACTCAATGAAGAAATAGAAAGGATGAGTTAGGTTAAGAGTTAACCCTAAGGGTAAAACTAACTCAATGGAGGAATAGATTGGAGCTATAAAGGAAAGGGCAGGGTGCACTCCTCATTCATTCTGGATTATTATCATTTTTGCATTGGAGATCTTGAGCATAATCAATTTTGAGGGTTTTGAGTCTAAAACCCTAGAGATCAACTCAGTGCTGAAAGATCTCACCTTCCTTGATCCAGGCTTGGTCCCGGAGGTGAAATAATCCTCTCACACCATTCTACAGTGTTGCAGGTTGGTTCTATAGACATTCACCAGGTTAGGCCGCAACCCAGGAGGGTTTCCATCTAGGGGGCACACCATCTTGGAGGTTTTATTTAGATCTGGAGGAAGCAAGAGGAATTTTGTAAATGTAGCACCTGGGTTCTCTTCAGAGGATCCCTAGCATCATTCCTGGTCTATTCCAGAGGAGTTTATCCTTGTTGTTTATTTCTATGAGTTTGGCATGCATTAGGGAAGAAGAGGACGTTCTGCAGAAAGGTATTTTCAGTGTTTGGAGGGGAAAATATTCATAGATTGGTTTGAGACTTCAGTATCATGGTAGAAGTGACCTGATCTATGATCTGGCAGACTTTAGTATCATTTGGAGGTGTCTAGAGGGGAAAACATAACCCCTTGACTTTATCAAACTAGGAAGGGCACCATCCATCTTAGGGATTAGTCATTTGGAGGAGAAACTTATCTCAGATAATCTTGTGATTGATTCCAGGGGTTTCTAGCAGCCCGATATACATTTTGAGTGATTTTTGGAGGATCTGGAGGTCAGGAGTGGGTAGGCCGAAACTTGAGGGTTTGGCAGCATCCAGAGCAGGGCACAACTCATACATTTGGGGAGGTTTGACATTGTATTGATCAGGGTCTTCTATATTCAGTCAGATCTACTTGTTGGTGGCCTTTGGAGGCTTGGATATCTTCTCTTACATCCTTTGGGAGAATTTTATCTTGTATTTTTCTTCTTATTGTATTGGATAGAAGCCCATTTTTCTATTATTGGGGATTTCTCCCAGATCTGTAGTTCTCATGTATACGGGAACCTCTTACAATCTAAATAAAGGTCATATCTGACATTTTGATTCTCTATTGGTGTTCTTATATATTTGTATTTCTTATGATTGTATGCTTCATATATATTGGTCTATCACATTGAATAATCCATGCACATCTTATGGATACACCTGCAAAGATATGAACAACATAACAATAGTAAACAGTTAGTGTTCTGAGCAAGAAATTTGGCTCAGAAACATTACATAAGTAAGAGTGATGATGCATATTATCCCATGGCCTATCATGATCATTCATGGCCTCTAAGATCCCTTCATCCAAAGGTAAAGTGTCATCGATGAAATCATGTGAACAAGTCAATGAGGTGGCCCATATGGGCTTGAGAACAGGATCCTTCTCATTCGTCTACGAGGGGATAGGATCTGGTTCAATAGAAGAGTCAAGAACAACCTGATATGCTATTTTAGTCGCTGACAGTGGAATTGCCATTCCAATATGATACTGACCTTCACAAGACATGGTCGGGGAAGGTAAGGTTCAAGGATCGTTGAAATACGTAGTAAGGAAAGGAATGGACCTCATTGACGAAAAATACCTACTGGACATGGCATAAATGTAGTGAACTAGTGCCACGAAATCAAAGGTACCCATAAGTCATGAATACATTCCGACACCAATATCCTCAGTTGTCGACTAAGAATTATCGATCACTAGGATCAACGGTCTAACTGATGCATTGGGACTAGCATGCGCAAAGGATAACTGATTGATCGTCACAATTTTCCCCTCGTGAAGAAAACATAAAGTACGAAAAATGGACAATACAAATGCAGTCATAACATAAGTCCAATTACACCCTAGAAATAAGTTATAGTCAGGGGGTGCATCAAGCACCTCGACATCCACTTCCACTATCTTTCCACCTAACTGAACTGGAAAGGTAGGAAGAATACCATGGGTATGGAAAGAACAACCATCAAATGTGGTCAACATGGTCGAAGATTGAGAGAGGGTTGGAGAGCCAATGGATTTCCAACAGGTTAGGGAAATCATGCACGTTGCATCACCTTCATCAATGATAGTACGTTTGATGGTATACTTCGAGTAATCCACATGGATTCAGAAGGTCGCATGGTAAGGCAAGTGAGGATGAACATCTGTAACTTCAAACTTGATAAACTTAGAGCCACACGTGTCTAGAGATCCTAATGCAGATAACAAGGCATTCATCTTTGAAGGACATGTTTGGAGTACCTCCAAAGTCGACATCGCACAAGGGGTTTGACCTAGATCCTCGATAATAGAGTAGTTTTGGGAAGTTCTAGCATTAGGGTTGTGGGTATTGAGTTTTAGTACTCCTTTCAGAATACGAGGTGGAGGCTCTGGATTTTCGATATACAAAGGTGTTTCTGGAGGAGGGGGATACTCTAGACCTAGAACAGCCTATAAAGAACTGTAATTACGACACCAATTGGCTACATTAATTTAAGACTTAACCATATTTACGCATAGACGGTTTCCTTCATGCGTCGGGGGGTTTTGATTCCCACCCACCACATTTATGGCATTAGAGGAGCTTGAGGCCATGTGTTGATTATGCCGAAAAGGATTAGTCAGCACAGTGGACGATTGAGATAAGAGCCTCACAGCTTCCTCGAGTTTGAGGCACAAGTGGGTAAGGTGATCATCAATATAAAGCTTGCAAGGAAACTTCACCTTCCTCTTCTCTTTCTTGCCCTCACCAGCATTAACCTTCAATCTATCATTGTTAGCAGTGTCCTTGTTTTTTTTATCATTCCTCCTACCCTTATGATTACCTCGTCCTTTCCTTCTATTCCCTCCTAGTTGTTGGTTACCATTCGGGTTGGTCGACGACTACACAAAATGTACGTCCATTGACTAAGTAGGAGTGGAGGAGACAGATGAAGCATGTCCTCCTATAGACTAGCTTAAAGACAAATCTTTCAAGTGGTTCATCACCAAGTTTGTAGATTTAACATTTGTGGAGCCTATAATGCCATCGGCATGAGGCCTGATCTTTTGTCTAGGGTCGTAGTTCAACCTCAGTGTGTCAGGAATAATTTCGTATAACATCCCAGACTGAGAATATATGAGATCTAACTGTTGGGATTTGAAAATCGCTTCCTCTTCAGATGTAACTCCAAACGTAGAAACATCCTTTGAAATATAAGGCAATAAAGAATTAAGAAAACATTCCAACAGGAACTCTGGAGGAATGTATGCTTTGATCAACCTCTTCCATCTACGCCACTCTTGGATATGGTCTGAGATGTGGGTGGATTTTTCCCAGCGAAGGTCCAACATAATTTCTATGTCGGGATTGTAATGAACCGACAAATAGAATTGGTTGAGAAAGACTACAACCATTTGGTTAAAGTTCTTGTATGTCTCACCTGGTAACTCGATGTACCATTTCGCAGCAACCCCCATGAGGGTGTGTTGAAACATTCTCAAACGAATAGAATCATTGTTAAGAGAATTGAAGAGAACCAAAGGAGAAAAGTAGTGACATGATCACCAGGATCCTCACTGGTCTTTCCTTCGAATTTTGGAATATCCGAAGGAAGCTTGGTGGGGAAGGGGGGCCATAACGGATCATGATGCATGAGGTCATTCATTAATCTTGATAAGTCTGGAAAATTAAGCGTGGAAAGAAAAGGGAGTCGAGGTTGCAGAATCTGAGCCCATGCTCCCTGGAATGTTGTTGTTGGGGAATCACATCCCATCTAGGGTTCTGGTATGCACCATGGCCCTGTCCGGGATTGTAAAAACCCCTCCAAACTGATTCATAAGGGGTTGGTTGGGCACCATTCCAGTAGGAATGTTATAATGAGGGTTATAAATATTTCCCCCAACCGGAGTAGCTCCAAGTTGGGAGTTGCCAAAAGTATGAAACTGACCTCCCCCGGGTGGAAATTCGGAGGATATGGGTGGATTCGTCATGCCAAATGTGTTGGTCAGAATCAATGTGGAGAAGGAAGGTGGAAAGGATGGAATGTAGGCAAGATCTTGTCCACCCGGTTGATTACTCCATCCAGGAACATTAAGACTAGGATTAGACCCAGGAGGAAAAGAGGGTTGGATTCCAATCGTGGGATTAGTTTTTGGAATCTGAGCTCCACCAAACGAGAGTGGAAAATGCAGAGGAGCCATGCCCCTAGGTCCAATACTAGGATTCATACTCGTCGTTAGAATGGATGAAAAAAATTGCGATGTCAGATTTGGCATGCCATTAGAGAAAGGGCTAGAGGCTAAAGGAATAGACAGAGTATTGTACCTAGGTGTACCAAAAATAGACCTAAAAGGGTTTGTCACTATCGGTTGAGTAGCAACCATAGGATGGATAGGAGTGATGATTGGAACCTCCAACACTAGAACCGTAGTGATTGAAGGTGTCAAAGGAGATCCATTAACTACCGTAGGTATGGGAGTCGAAGGACTCCCAGTAAATTTCTAACCTGACTCAGTACTCATACTTGTATGATCACAAGTCTGGTAGGTGGAGGTGTGTGTACCATGTTTGAGAACTTTACGTCTTTTAGAAGGCAAAGACTCAAGATGCGGTGGTAAATTTAAAAAACGACGAGACATGCGAGCAAGCGGGTCTGGCTCGACAATGACTCAAGACTCAAGATATAAAAATAAAAATCCTAAGGCCAACTAATAATCAAAGAGCACACCAAAATAAACAAAAGGCCAAATGCACACAAACATTATAAAATGGTTGAAAATGGGCCTCCCTCACTAGAGTAGGTATGCTTCGCCCAAGAGGGGCCTGGGACTCCCTTCAAAATATCAGAGGTATTAGAATCAGTTATAAGGGCCCTCGTGGGTTTAACATCATAGTTGGTAAGATCCCCCCAGAGAGGTAATCCTCTGTAAAGGTTGTGTGTTGTGTGTGTTGTCCGACCCTTATCTGACTCATGGTATCCACATAATAACCCCTGTAAGTAACCTATGTGGCTACCTATGTCAAGCAACTAAATCTACCACGATACAACCAATGCACAAGTGAACATTTGTAAGTCAATTCCATCGTATGGTCAGGGTAACAAAGCCCAAAATCTTGAAAGCACTTCCTCTCACAGAGGTAAAGGTACTAGAAAGACCCCAATATACAAATAGATCCCCAGAAATATCTCTGACGCTAAGAAGGTATTAGATTGATATCTATGCAACCAACTTCGTGCGACCTCATTCTTAACTCTGGTGTGGGTGAAGCCTCCTGATGTCACTAATTATACAATGGATTTCACCACTCCCTTAGTCAGACACATATGTTGAGTTTAATCGCCTTGGAGAATTTTACTCACAAAATCCTATTCCAAGGCTCTATATCTTAAGCTAGTTTGTGTACCCTGAAAAATAAAATCGTTTCTAATCAATTTTAAATTTATCATCGTTACTTTTAATGGCTTTGTTTACTAAAAATATGTGGTTGTGAAACTGATGATGTTGTGACTCAATGTATAAAATAAATGAATATGAATATAATGCAAAGTCCTAACTTCAATTCTAAAAAAAAATGATAAGTTTTTCACAAATGCAACTTTCAATTCAATTATGCAATTTCAATAAGATACCATCTTTCCATGTATATCAGGATCAATATTAAACAACCCAAAGATCAAATGCCAAAATGAAAAATGTATATTTTTGTATTTTCAATATAGAGAATGAAAATGCAAGGACTGAATAACAACTTGATATATAGACCCTACTGTAAGCAAAAAAAGGGAAACCAGGAAGGATACCAAGAAACAATCACTCAGCTCAAGATGCAAGTACATCCAATGAAAAAGATGATTAGAAAGAAGAACCACCCAAAAATTCAACGAAAGAAAGGTTTCCTATCACTTTGTAGACACTCAAAAACTACGACAGAGACCCAAGAAGACTCAAGAACTATCAAAACTCACCCAACAAACACCAAACTTAGCAATCAAGAAAAACACATTTATGTACATGATTTTAAGCAAAAATCACGTATGTACGCGCCCTATAGAATGACATCTTGAGTATGTACGCTTCTGTCAAAGGAAAAACCACGTATATGTATTAAAACATTGTCAGGTTAAGGATAAGGCCAAGAATCTCAAATTCAAAATTAAAATAGGCTATCAAGCAATCAAACGACAAGGAAACTCAAGCTAATCAAGAGAAATCAAAGGAGAAAAACACTCCAAACCCCAAAATAGAATATTCACTCCCCAGTATGGTTGCCAATTCTGTTATGAGGAAAATCACTCTGTGGCATGGGGTAAACCACAATAGACAGAATGATTGCAGAAATCGACTATAATCCCAAGTATGTTATATAAATGTAAATGCTAACTAAAAATATAAAGAGCCTACCTCGTCCGGACGTTCAATGAAGACCACCGTTGAGCACGCAACTCAAAGCTCTATACCTGTAACTTGTCATCAACAACCAAGATACGCAAGCATATGATGATAACATATCAAGTTAGCACATACAATAGCATAATCCATTAACATTCATAACAAATACGCCCATGGAATAATAATTCAAATAATTCCAAGACATCAATTAGACAAGAAAAGAGTATTTCTATTAAAATCTTATCAATAGAAGTGTATGAGTGACAAACTTCCATGTCAACACGTCTCAGAACCGAGAAACTAAGTCCCTTCAACTAGGCTTCCACCACTTCAATCCTCCACCAAAGGAAATCTCATATAAGAGAGACAATGAGGTTCTCCGTCAAAGAGGGAAGAGTTTGGGGGCTGAACAATGTGTTCAGACTTTAAAGGACAAAGGGATGCAAACTCAATATGAAGTGAATAATTTCTCTAGAGTAACTTTTCTCTCAAAAGTTGAATTCTCTCCCCTTTCCACAGCTTGGATATGGCTCGTTTTATAGCCTTCAAATAGAACTAAAGGGCTGAGTCAGAATGTTTCCAGTATATGGAAGGTCAAGGATCATGGATCTCATTACGTGACATGGAAACGCGACACAATTTTTAATTTTGGGCACAATCCCAGATGTACGTGGGTTGTAATGGTGCAACCTGTGTATACGCATGTTGTATAGTTGTTAGGGCATGTATATGTGGAAAAATGTGATTTTTATCTTTGGGAACTGCAAAAGGGTACTTCAAGTCTGCATAGGGAAATGGAAAAGGCCTTCTGAGCAAGTTGCATGGGGTGAGGCAAATCTTGTTATAACACTTGAAGCATGTGCAACCATGGAGAGCGGATTCTAGAGCAGGTTGGACCATAACTAGAGTGTAACTGGAGAAAATTGGAGATGGAAAAATGAAGAGCCAAGTTGTCAGGCATGAAGAGTTAACTTTGGAGTGAGTTGCACTGTAAAAACAAGTGTTTGTTGTTGGTTTATTGGTAGTTTTCCCTAGTAGCAAGTTCCCTTGAGTTCCTAGCTGAGAGATTCCTAACTACTTGTGCCAGAGAGACCTTGACAAATGAATGGCACATTCCTTAGGTTAACCTTGATAAATGAATGGCACATCTCTTGGGTTATCCTTGATAAATGAATGGCACATTCCTTGGGCTGGGAAGGTTAGGAGGAAGAGAGTTGGTAGAAAAATCAGTATAGTTGTAGGAGAATATCAGTTGGGTTATGAGAAATTATGAAGTAGTTGAGAGTTCCTAGAGTTCCCAACTTAGCGATTCCTGGCCACCTAAATTCACTAGGGGCCCTGATAAATGAATGGTACAACTCAAGGGACTGTGAGAAGTGAAGGGGGTGCATTTATTGGGTAGTGCAGGTTGTGGGGAAAAGATAAAGTTGGAGGTTTGGAACTATTGTGAGAATATAAACTGGGTTGGGGGATGATCTATGTGGAAAGTAGATAGCCAGTGGGTCAGATCTCCTTGTGGAATTGTAGCCCCATCTCTGGGGTGGATTGCTAATGAGAGAAAATGATCAGCAGTGCCTATGGCTGGGAGGTTCATCCTTCGTTTGTAGCTAGTTGGTTAATCATTAATAGATAAGTGTTTCTATTGTATTATTTATGATTATTCTACTGTGTAAATGATTTATATGAATGTTGTGTGCTTGTTGTTGGCTTGAAAAATTGCATTCATGTTTAATATATTTTTTTAGATGCATTTAGAACCGTGGTATTAGTCAAATGGTCATATTTTGGTGTGATCTATAGCAGGTAAGCTACACAAATTAATTAAGTAGAAAATATTAGATTTTATGTGTATTTTGTACCGTAATGTCCCTCAATTGAGTTGGGGAACATTACATTATGGTATCAAAGTCGTAATAAATATATTTTGGTGTGACATGGCCCAACCTAGGTGTTGGGTACGTTACAAAGTGGTATTAGAGCCCAATATTCAACACTGAGCCTAGATGGACCGAGTTAGCAGAATGTTGAAGCAGAAATTCGTAGAGAATTAATTTTTGGAGTATGTCTGCAACTTGTTTTTATTAAATTACTATTGGTTGTGGAGCCTAATTATCTTCCAAATTCAGAGGTCTTTGTTTTCAGCCATGTTTATACCCCATGAAGACTTTACACCCCAGAAGAATATACAATATTCCATGTGGGGGAGTGCAGAGGGGGGTTACCCCTCTGTGAGGTCCTAGGCAGCTATCTCCCTATCTGAGGGGTCCAGGGGAAAGCGGGCCCCCGAAGGAAAAATTGCCTTGTAAAAGTATATTGTAATTTCATTGTAAATCTGGACCGTTCATTATAAGGTCATAGATCTAATGGTAGAAATTATGTTAGGGTTTTTTTCCCTATAAGGCAACCCTCTTTTATGAGGGAAATGTATTGCGGCTAAGGATGATAGTGAATATTGTATTATGAGATAGGATATTGTGAGAGAAATAAGAGGAAGTTACAACGATTTTGTTGTAGGTTGTATCCCTTCATTTGCTAGATAATAATAAAGGAAGGACCTGGAAAATTTCTCTGGTGGATGTAGCGCACACTGGGTGAACCATGTATATCTATGTCTCTATTGTATTGTGTATCTTCTGTATTTTATTTCCGCATTTGTTTTATTTTATTGCTCCGCGATCCTATTTTTCTAACAATTGGTATCAGAGGGAAAGGTAACTTGCAGGAAAAGAGGGTTCCTAGTTCGAGTGGGAGCAATGTTGGAAGATGGAAAGTTTAGGGTCAAAAAATTTAACGGCCAAAACTACCATTTATGGAAGATGCAGATGGAGGATTATTTATATATCAGAAGGATCTATTCCTACCATTGGGAGGAATAGCAAAGAAGTCGATGGCTATGAAGGATGAAGAATGGGATATTCTTGACAGAAAGGCTCTAGGAACGATACGGCCGAGCCTGGCAACGTCGGTGGCTTTCAATATTTCGAAAGAAAAGACAATGAAGGGTTTGATGGACACATTGGCTAAATTGTATGAAACACCCTTGGCGTCCAATAAGGTATTTCTAATGAAGAGATTATTTAATATGAAGATGTCAGAAGGTGGGTCTGTTGCAGATCATTTAAATGAATTTAATACGGTTACTAATCAACTAAGTTTTGTAAAAGTGTACTTTGATGATGAGGTTGGGGCACTTCTAATCTTGTTCTCATTGCCAGAAAGTTGGAACGGCTTGGTCATGGTTGTAAGTAACTCTGTCTCTGGTTCAAATACTTTAAAATTTGATGATGTTGTTGGTGTTATCCTTAGTGAGGAAATGTGATGGAAAAGCACAGGTGAGACATTAGGTAATGCGTTGAACACGGAGAACAGGGGAAGACAAAAGGATAGAGGAAAAGGATCAGGGAACCGAGAGAATTCTAGGAAGGGATGATCCAAATCCAGACTTGGAAAGATAGAGTGCTGGAATTGTGGGAAGAAAGGACATCTGAAGAAAGATTGCATACCTCCAAAGAAACAAAGAGATGGACAACATGACAGAAATCAGGAAACAAATGTAACCGATGATGTGTTACAAGATGCTTTGATTCTTTATGTAGGTAATATTTATCAGTATTGGGTGGTAGATTCAAGGGCTTCATTTCATGCCACACCCCATAGGAAACATTTTCTAGATTATGTTCAAGGTGATTTTGGACAGGTTCATTTGGGTGATGATGCACCATGAAAAATTGTTGGAATGGAAAGGTAAAAATAAAGAAAAGCAATGGAAACCAATGGTTTTTGAAAGAGGTAAGACATGTTCCAGATCTAAGGAAAAATATAATTTCAACAGGACAGTTGGAAAGTGAAGTTTGTATATCCATATTTATAGATAAGATGTGGAAGGTCATCAAAGGATCATTGGTGATAGAAAAAGGAGAGAAGGTAGGTACATTGTATTTATCTACTGGTAGTACTGACTCTTCTATCTGTTTAGCTTCTACATGAGTGGATACAACACTGTAGCATCATAGGCTTGGACACATGAGTGAGAAGGGGATGTGGATACTTCACAAAATAAATTTGTTGCCAGATCTTAAACAAAATGAATTGGACTTCTGTGAGCATTGTGTTTATGGAAAACAAAATAGAGTCATATTTCTCAGAGTCGAAAAAGAAAAGAAGAGTGAAAGGTTATATATTGTGCATACAAATGCATGGGGACCAGCTCAAGTATCATCTCTTGGTGGCTCTCGTTATTGTTTTAATTTTATTGATGATGCAACTATAAAAACTTGGGTTTATTGCATTCAAAAAAAATCTGATGTTTTTGATACTTTTAAGAAATGGAAAGCTTTGGTTGAGAATGAGACAGGAAAAAAGTTGAAGTGTCTCAGATCAGATAATGGAGGTGAATATTGCAGCAAGGAGTTTGATGATTACTGTTCATACCATGGGATTCGTAGAGAGAATTCAATTCCAAGAACACCACAAGAAAATGGTGTGTCAGAAAGGATGAACATGACAATCATGGAGCATGCAAGGAGTATAAGATTGCACGCTGGTTTGCCCTTACAGTCCTGGGCAGATGTTATAGATACTATTGTTTACTTAATAAACAAAGAACCTTCAAGCTCTTTGTATGGTAGAATTCCAGATGAGGCATGGACAGCAAAAAAGGTAAACTATTCTTTTTTTAAGACTTTTGGTTGTGAAACATTTGTCCATATTGATAAATAAAATAGAACAAAGCTCGAGGAAAAATTAAAGAAGTGTACCTTTATTGGATATGGTGTTAATGATTTTCGTTATCGCTTATGGGATTATGAAAATAAAGAAATAATTAGGAGTAGAGATGTGATATTCAATGAGAAGGTCATGTACAAAGATCAGTTGCGGGGAAAGAAACAAGAAAAATAAAAACCAGAATACACAGTGCTTGATGAGATCACTGGAAAAGAAATTCCAAAGGAACCAAAAATCAAAATGTACAACAACATGAGGAACATGTACCTCAAACTCTTGCAAGTGTGGTTAGAATATTTACCATGTTAAGTATACCCCCTGAACGATACTCTCCTTCATTGTATTATTTATTATTGACTGATTTTGGTGAACCAGAATGTTATGAAGAGGCAATGCAGGTTGACACCAAAAATAAGTGGGAGCAAGGCATGAAGGAGGAAATGGATTCCTTGGTAAATAACCAGACTTGGGACTTTATTCAGTTGCCTACAGGAAAAAGAGCATTGCAGAATAAATAGGTTTACAAGTTTAAGGAAGAAGATGGAGGAGAAAAGCGATACAAGGCTAGACTTGTTGTAAAGGGGTTTGCACAAAAGAAAGGTATAGATTTTGATGAAATATTTTCTCCTGTTGTTAAAATGACTTTAATTAGGACTATTTTGAGTCTCGTGGCAGTAGAAGATTTTCATCTTGAACAGTTAGATGTAAAAACAACTTTTCTCCATGGGGATTTGGAGGAAGAGATTTTGTTAGGATATTTAGACACTTAAGAGTTAGTTAAGATCTACTTGGTCTAATATGTCGTTAGGTAAAAGTGTGTTTCTTTAGTATGCATTAGTATGCATTTGTAGTTAGGAAATCCGACGGTCACGATATGTTCCCGACATA
>ML781070.1:615983-643501 GCA_009831015.1 Picea engelmannii
TCGCGTTGGCTGGGGCCGTGGATGTTTCCCCGTAGGGGTTTTACCACGTGAAAACATCGGTGTGTTGATCTTTGATCTGGTTATGTGAGTGGTTACTGAAGGTGTTCATCCTCTGTTGGAATACCTGTGTTGTCGAACAGATTTATATGCAACAACCACAGTGGTATGAGGTCAAAGGGAAGGAGAATTTGGTATGAAGGTTGAAGAAGAGCTTGTATGGCCTAAAGAAAGCTCCAAGGCAGTCGTATTTGAAGTTTGACAGGTTTATGACATAACAGGGTTATAGTAGATGTCATTTTGATCACTCTATTTATTTTAAAAAGCTAGAAAATGGAAGCTATATTATCTTACTATTGTATGTAGATGACATGTTTGTTGTAGGGTCTAATATGCATGATATAAATGTGAGCAAGAAGAAATTAGCAAATTCATTTTCGATGAAGGATTTGGTGCTGCAAAGAAAATCCTTGGTATGAGAATAACAAGAGACGGGAAAAATCACAAATTGGCATTGTCTCAGGGTGAGTGCATAGAGAAGGTATTGGAAAGGTTCAGAATGCAGAATGCAAAACCAGTTAGTACACCTTTGGACAGTCATTTCAAATTAACTAAATAAATGTGTCCCAAGACACAGGAGGAGATAGAATACATGTCCAGTGTCCCTTATTCATCAGCAATTGGCAACTTGATATATGCGATGGTTTGCATAAGACCAGATATTTCACATGTAGTGGGAGTTGTGAGAAGGTATATGAACAATCCAGGTAAAGAACATTGGGAGGTAGTAAAGTGGATTCTCAGGTATTTGAGAGGTATTGATACTCATGCATTATGTTTTGGAGGTTCAAGCACTATTCTACAGGGATATGTTGATTCATATACGACAGGTGATAAAGATAGCAGGAGGAGCACCACAGGGTATGTTTTTACTATAGGTGGAACAACAGTAAGTTGGATTTCAAAAATACAAAAGGTTGTAGAAATTTCAAAAACAGAAGCAGAGTATGTTGTTGCTACATAGGCTAGTAAAGAAATGATTTGGTTATAGAGGTTTATGGAGGAATTGGGAAAGAAGAAGGAGAATAACAGGTTGTACTATGACAGTGAGAGCACCATTCATCTTGCAAATAACTCACCCTTCCATTCAAAGACTAAGAATATACAGCTGAGGTACCATTTCATACGATCTGTCTTGGAAGATGGACATTTGAAGTTGGAAAAGATACACACTAGCCAGAATCCTGCAGACATGTTAACAAAGGGAGTAACCAGGGAGAAATTGAGTTCCTGCTCAGTTTCAGTTGGTCTTCAAGCATGATGGTGAAGATGAGAAATTTTCCAGGTCTAAGAAAGTTCATAGTCCAGCAGATACAACAATGGTGGAGTTGTTGAGATCAGTCTCCAAGTGGGATATTGTTGGTTGTGGAGCCTGATTATCTTCCAGATTCAGAGGTCTTTGTTTTTCATTCGTGTTTATACCCCATGAAGACTTTACAGCCCCAGAAGAATGTACACTCTTCCACACGGGGGAGTGCACAGGGGGGTTACCCTCTCTGCAGGGTCTGAGGGCAAGAGGGGTTTCAGGGGCGAAGCCCTCGAAGGAAAAATTGCCTTGTAGAAGTATATTGTAATTTCATTGTAAATCTGGACCGTTCATTATAAGGTCATAGATCTAATGGTAGAAATTATGTTAGGGTTTTTTTTCCCTTAAAGGCAACCCTCTTTTATGAAGGAAATGTATTGTGGCTAAGGATGATAGTGAATATTGTATTCTGAGATAGGAGACTGTGAGAGAAAGAAGAGGAAGTTACAATGAGTTTTTTGTAGGTTGTATCCCTTCATTTGATGGATAATAATAAAGGAAGGACCTGACAAATTTCTCTGGTGGACGTAACCCACACTAGTGAACCACGTATATCTGTGTCTCTATTGTATTGTGTATCTTCTGTGTTTTATTTCCGCATTTGTTTTATTTTATTGCTCCACGATCCTGTTTTTCTAAAAATTATTGTAGTAAAATTGAGAGAAATTTCATGGGTAATGTGAAGAATTGAGCCTCTTTGGAAATTTTGAAAATAAACAAATAAAAAAAAAGGGTATTTTTTGGTACGATGACGTGGGAATGACATGGAGGCCACGTGTCAACTGAAGTGGTAGAATAATGACATGTACTGCCACGGTGGTAGGTACATGTTATATGGGATGACAGTTGGCAGGTGATGTGGAGTCATGTGGCAGGCCAACTGTTAGTCCCATGAAACCGCAATGAGATCTTGGAATTTGTCTGAGTGTTAAGCTATTGCAATTCCGCGTAGATGGAAAAGTGGTTAAGTGTTGAGATTTACCGAATGGAATTATGAAAGGAAGGATATAATATTATGAGACCGTGAGTTCGTGTATATGGAAAAACGGTTAAGTGTTGAGACTTTTAGGATAAACTTATGAAAGGAAGGTTACACGATTATGAGTCTGCGAGTTTGTGAAGGAAAAAGAAGCTAAGTGTTGGTGGCGGGTTCATGGAAGGTATGAAGAAGATATATGACTAGATCAGTGGTGAATCCATTAATATAGATCAACGATGGAGATCTAATCAATAAATGATCAGACGATTGTTGAGTGTTTCTACTATGTTGCACGTGCTAATGAATATTCCTTCACTGTTTCTCCACCATAACTTTCAACTCGGAGCTCGGATTTGAGCAAACAAATAGTCGTTGGAAATGTCTTGAGGAGTAGAATACATCTATCAACCCAGAATATTAAATTACATGTTATAATTGCTCAGAAAGTGATAAAATAGATTGTTGTGGTAGCAAGAAGAGTGGAATGGACAACATGTAAATGTTGTAACTTTTCGCTCACAACTCAGATGAGGCATGAGTATAGTCATAAGAAAAATGTTTCAAAGAGGAATGCATATAAGGAATCAAATTTTTAATTTGGTGCATTGTGTCCTTCATCAATTGGGATAAGGAATGACATGTAGCATTAATTGACAAATTTTTGTACTATGTATAATTATAGCAGAAGTGGTTACTTGCATATGGTGCAAAATTAGAGGTATAATCATGTAGATTCAAGCCTAGGATTGAATATCAAAGTAATGGAAGCATGGCAGAGCTTGTAGAAGCTGTTTGAGGAAATAAATAGCTACAAGACAAGTAACAGAAAGTGGAATTGGGTTCCAAGAGCCATGTAATTACTTGATGTGAAGTTTTTCCAAATAGTGTCAAAGTTTGGAGAAACCTTCCCAATGATAGAGGTGAGTGCCAACGGTGATTGTTGTGTAATTAAGATTGTATATGCTTAGGATAGTACCTATGCATAATCCTAGAGGTACACTTGAAGTGAAATATTTTTTACACATAAACAAAGGTTAAGCTTATTAACCAAGCATTTCCATTAGTCAGAAGAGCACTTTGCATAGAGTGTTGTGTGAAAAAGGATTTCTTGAAAGAGGATAATATTACACCATTGAGCATTGTATGGGTCTGTTATAGATTAATACCAATGTCCATTGTATAGGAAAGACGTCAATATTGCTGCAAGAGGAGTAAAAAGGACATCATGAGATGACGTGTGACTCATGAAGTGGAAGAGTCATCTATGAGTGCAAGAAGAAGGGAATGCTAGATACGATCTAGAAAATCTTGTATAAAAGTACACAAGCAAGAAAGTTGCCTTTATTATTAGAGAACACAGCAAAAGCAGAGTATAGGAGAAATGGTGGCGTGTAACATTCCATTCAGAGTCAAGTGCTCTTGAGTGGTCAAGTGGTGCTTCACAATGAATCACTTAATGAAGAAAAAAAAAAGATACTTAAAATTGAACTAAGCCATGGATGGCAAGGAATATTAGAAAGATGACATAAAAGAAATATTTTGAAATATTGAAATATCAATCAATGATAATGATATTTCAATACTATTGTGGTCAAGGAATGTATGTTTCCAATTAGATTGCAGTGTTAATATTTAGCTAGAGTAGTGCATGTTACAACACTGTGAATATTAAGACTTATATCCCAAAAGATGTTGGGATAGTATTTATTTACATAAAGGAAGCAGTTGTGAGATGACAATTGTTGGCCCTTGACCAAGTTTTGAAGAATACTTGGTCATATTTGACCGTTTTTGGGACTGCGACAGCTTGCCACGGATGGAGCGCAACACAAAGCGAAAATTAAGGAAGCAAGACCTATTTTTGGGTCCATTTTAGGGTTTTGGGTTGATGTAACGGGAAAGGGATGTCATCCCGTGGGTTTACCCACACTTAGGCCCATTTTGTAATCTATAAATAGGCAATGTAAATAGAGAAGAAGAGAGAGTAGTAGATCTATGTGATGTATAGCTAAAGGCTTAGTGCTAGTACTAGATCTGTGTGATCGGATGTATCTTGAAGTGCTTTGTGCATGAGATTGAGAAGCTAAGTGCAAGTTGTCGTAGCTTTATGTTGAAGTGCAAGGAAGAAGGATCTAGTGAGCTGCGCAGATCTTCTATCCTGTGCGAAGTAAGGATCATTAAATCTCTGTGATGTAATTTCTTGACCGAGATACTATAAAGAAGACTTTGTGGATGTAGCCCCAGGGTGGGGGTGAACCACGGTAACTGTGTGTATTATGATTTGTGCTTCGATCTAATGTGTTGTTTCCTTTCGGCTAAGTGCTTGCTGTGATTAGTAGATCTAGTTATGCTTTGTGCTGATGATATATGAATGAATGTTAGATCTGATATAAAAGATGCTTAGTGTTTGATATGTTGAACCTAACCTATATTTATGTGGCTAAGTATTGAACCATATTTAGTATAAGTATTCACTATGATGCTCTGTGTTATCTGCGAAGTACCATATGGGTTAAATATCCACGAATGATCTATGCTAAGTGCCCTGTAAAAGATATAATCACAGATCATTGTCCCAGCTATGGTTGCAGACATCTTAGTCCTGCAACCACCCCTGCCTCTATCTCGGGTGAGACTTCATCTGATTCGAAGGTGTTGCCCAAAGGGCCGATAGTTAGGGTTTTGTTGGTGCACTCTTGAGTGTTGAACCCCGGGTCTGCCCCTGTGCCAACAAATGGTTCCATTGTCGGGACCTGAAATTGTGATTGTTGGGAACTGAGGAAAAATAAACATTGTGCAAAAGAAAGCTCTATGCGTAGATCTGTTTCCCTAGTGCGCAAATTTTTACTCGACTTGTGCAGCTTTGTACCAGGAATAAGGTCATATCTGAAGAAAGGAAGAACAGATCCGAAGAAGAGAAGCGAGATCTGAATGCTCTGTTCTCTAAGAAAAGTAAAAGTGGAAATTTTTGAAAGAAAGAAGTCAGATCTGCAAAAAAGAGGTAAAATCTATAAGCTCTGTGCTCTAATAAAGGTAGGAATAGTCAAAAGATTTTACATCTGGAAGCTTTGTGCTCTGTAGATAAGTGAAATTTTTTGTTTCTAAAGCATAGATCTAGGTATGTTTGATAGATTCTTCCCTAGCTTCAAAACTAGGGCATTAATAGATGAAAAAAAGTTTGATATGAATAGATCTAATAAGTATAATGATAGATATGTTATACCTATGCATCGAAAGAATGTCTGGATTAACAAGTGGATGCAGGATCCTAGAAAGAGTTTTTTGTAGGCTAGCTACCATGAAGCTGGTGCGCAGTACAGAAGAAGTTGGGGAACATTTAAACGAAAGAGAATATTAACCCTCTGTTATAGCTGCAGAAGACCGGGACATCTTGCTAAGGAATGCCCTGGGAGAAAACTTAGTTGCCTCTATTGTAAGGCTATGGACCATGAAGTGTTGGATTTCCCTAGAATGATTGCTAGACTTGAGAAGCTGAATATGGAGCAAGCAAACCCTGAAGAAGATCAAGAGACCAAGATCATAGAAGAAACCTAGAAAGAATCAGAAAATATATTGTTATAGATGAAAGACACCTTGAATGATCATCGACATGTTAGGTTATCATAGATCTTCAAAGAAAAGGAGCAAATCGAAGCAAGAATAGGGGATTTTGAAATTGACTGTATTCTTGACGAAGAGACACAAATGAACATTATGCCATAAAGAACTTGGGAAGCTATAGGAAAGCCTGCCATGATCCCTTCCCTAGGAGGAATAAGTTTATTCAGAGGAAATCTAGTAAACCTATGTGGAAGGCTCGCCCGGATGCCTATGACTATCAATGGAACTTCGAAAGAGGAAGACTTTGAGATTAATAAATTTGTTGAAGACAATGCCCCATTTACCATGCTCATAGGAAAACCTTGGATTGATAGAGAACAAGCCAGACAAAAAGAGGAAGAAATTTTTTTGGAATAGAAGAAGCAAGAGTTAAAAGAATTTATGATCATAAGGATCGCGCTCCTGATTGAGGAACAGAAGAACAGATCGTAGATATTTAATATTAGCAACTTTGATGTCGAAGCTAAGAGAACAATTGAGGATCCGCAGAAGATCGAGTTACCTATTTTTGACACAGAATAAGTATTATCAAGGAACCCTAGGAAAGACTTCCAACAGCGTGAAGTAACTAAGACCATAGCAGATAAGCATCAGAATGGTAAAAGCATTACTGAGACAAAGCTCATTGGGAAGAAGGCTAGAAAGTTAAGAAATAAAAGGGCTAATACTGTAAGGTTACAAGAGGTTCTAGAGGACACTTCATAGCAAGAAGAATTGAAGAATTGGAGCTTCGCCGAGATATCAGAACAACGACATAGAATACTTCGCCATGACGAAGAAATATAGCCATTGGAACTGATACACCCATTTGACTGCCACCCCGAACGGGTCGAAACATAGTTATGGCTTACCACTAGACCGTTGGATAGCACCAAAATGGATAGAACGGAGTTAATGAAGGCCCCATGTCCGTTGCAAGAAGACTGTTGCTGAGATTTCCTACTTAACTCATCGTGCCATGCACCAAGAATAATTTTTTCTAACTGTGAATTTGAATGTGAACCCTGAGATTTACTTACCCTGAGATCATTACCTTATTCCCTTACTATTCACTGTAGTCTCTGAATTCCATTTTGCACCCGAGCTAGCTGACCCAAGTTTGTATGTTAGACGAGCTCAAGGCTACTGAGAAAATTGTTGAAGAATTTATAATTGATTTAATGACTGAGAGAGTCATGTTGGAGCACGAAATATCTATAGGTGTACAGGCATCGTCCTCGAGAGCAGTGCCAGCTTCCCCCTCCACTGCTCGAGTAGGACCCTCCTGACCACCTTCGGAAAGACGATCTAAGCTCAGAAACGACTTCGCCACTGTGAAAACGATCCCAAGCATCTTGCCTAAATATATCCCACCACTAAGCAGCACAGTGAATCGAGACACTATACCCAGAGACTTCGACTATGTTGTGGTCATTGCATACCACCAGAAAGGGGTGTGCGCAGTTCATGTTGACCAGGAGAAGCTCACAATGCTGAAATTTAGTGATTTTAACCTTGGAGATCGCAAGGTTTACAGTATGCTAGCTCCGCACAAGTACTTGACTATTACAAAAGGAAAGAACCCCAATATTGTCCCCCAGCAATGGACCCATAACCTTGCACAGCCAACCCTCCTCAACATAATGAAGATTCCACATTTCAAGAGGCATCAGGAAGTAAATGCATGTGTCAGGTTGTTGCTATCCTACTACCATGAAGGATACCTATGGTTGGACTGTCGCATCACTGTGGATATGATTTTGATCAATCATATCACTGGGCTAAGCATGCAGGGCCCTGACCCATAGGAATTTTACTCTGGAAAGACCGTAGATCGCACTCTCTCCGAACGAATAAAAGACACATATGGTGATCTAGAAAAAGGCACGTGAGGTTACAAGATAGCCTCCATTGAGAATGCAGTAGTGCGCTTTGGTTTCTAGCTGATCGCAGGGAAGTTAGTCCGCAAGAACAGACCCACACAGGTGACCAGATTTGTAGTTGACCTCGCAGGGAAGTGCGCAGAGGGACTACAAATGAACTGGGAAAAGTACCTTATAAATTAGCTAGAGCTTGACTGTAGAAAAGTGCAAGACCAAGGGTATGAATTCCACTTTATCTGGTTGCTCGTACTCATCGCTTTCATCACTTGGGAACTGCCTGAGGGAGCCACTTTTTTGGAGATCGAACCCTTCGAACCACTGGCCATGAAGTTCTGTACGTTGTGGTACTCCAGTGACATGAACAAGCAGCGGCAGTACAATGTTGTCTTCCACGCTTACTACACTCAATTGAAGAATGTCATCCAGTCCACACCATGCATCACACCCAACACACTTCATAGGTTTAGACCTTTGATGAAATTCAGCGCAAACCGTCACTTCACCTATATCACAGTGCGCGTGGATGAGCACAAACAACAACTCCAATCATATTACAAACTGACAGAAGATGACTTGGAGGAGATTACCAAGGAATGGTTGGCAGACCTCCTCATTGTAGCAGACCCCGCAGAGATGTCTGACATGGATAGCCTTGAAGCTATGCCGAATACACCTAGACCACACAAGACTAAGAAGGATGGGGAAGTTCAAGATATCCACAACACATCCACAAAGACTACTTCGCTCTCACCTACGAAGGGAGGTGATGATGAAGAACTAGGGGGCACAGAAGTTGATCAGAACAAAGGTGATTTTACTCCGCCTAGAGACAAGGAAGATCCCTCCAAGAAAAGGAAGATTACCCCACCAAATCCCTCATCCTGAAAGAAAGATAAGGCCACCCAGACCACGCTTAAAACTACCCTTACCCCTGATTATTTCAACTTCTTAATTGCCACGCTGAATGATGTTTCACTAGAGATCGCAGAAAATCAAGAAGCAAAGAAGGAGGAGCTATTCAATCGGATCAATGGCGAACTCAAAGAAGTGCAGCAGGCACCCCAGCCCATCCAAGTAGTGTCTACAACGCCCTTGATAAGAGAAACATCAGGAACAGATGATGAGCCCACACAGTTACGCCAGATCGTCGAGAAAGTCAAAGCTCGTCTTTGACGATCTCAAGAAGACATAGCGCAAGCCACCCAGGCTTTGGTGCAAGAACAAAGCGCACACAGAGAACAACGGAGGAAGGCAGAACAGGAGAAACTTGCCTTACAAGCAAAGTGGGAGTAGGAAAAAGCACAGTTACAACAGAGCAAGGACCAGTTGCTAGCAGGGCAACTTGAAGTATAGGAAAGGATTCACAAAGCACTTCTCTCTGTGACAATTATAGAAGTGAAGATGGAAGACCGTCTTCCATAGCAGGTGACCCAACTGGAAGAAGTAATCCAACAACTCCAACAGCACATCACGGATCTAGAGCTCTGCACCGTACCTGAGACACCCCAAGAGATAAGAGATCTAAGAGAGGCCACTGCTCGAAGTGTAATCGACCGGTTAAAAACCTTGGCTTTGGAATGTAGGCAGCTAAGCACTAGAAGCACATAGACTTATGAAACCCTCACAGAGAATCCAAAATTGCAGACATTGGAGGCACAACTCCAGGAAGCAAAGCATCATGCAGATGTACTACAAGCGTAGCTGAAGTCCGTGACCCCAGTTGAAAGAATGAATAGGTTCGCAGAACAATGCACATCCCAACAACAAGTACACACACTACAAAGTAAAATGATGGAAGTCTCTCAGCGATTGCAACCACTCCAAGAAAAGGCTTGCTAACTGTTTGCTAAACTTGAAAGCCAAGAAGATGAACTTGAATAAGTTGTCATCACTGCACAACAATTCCTAGAAGGACCACTCAATGACATAGTAATCCAGGAATTTACAGAACAAGAGGCTGTCGCACTACAACAGGTCGAAGTAGCTCGAGCCAAGCTCGAGGCGTTCGAAGCAAAATTGATTAGACCTAAGTGACTCGGGATGAGTCACAGGTGAGTGTTGGGGGTCTGTTGGCCCTTGACCAAGTTTTTAAGAATACTTGGTCATATTTGACTATTTTTGGGACTGCGACAACTTGCCAAGGATGGAGCGTAGTGCGAAGCAGAAATTAAGGAAGAAAAACCTATTTTTGGATCCATTTTAGGGTTTTGGGTTGATGTAACAGGAAAGGGATGTCGGCCCGTGGGTTTACCCATGCTTAGGCCCATTTTGTAATCTATAAATAGGAAATATAAATAAAGAAGTAGAGAGAGTAGTACATCTATGTGATGTATATCTAAAGGCTTAGTGCTAGTACTAGATCTGTGTGATCGAATGTATCTTGAAGTGCTCTGTGCATGAGATTGAAAATATAAGTGCAAGTTGTCGTAGATTTGTGTTGAAGTGCAAGGAAGAAGGATCTAGCGAGCTGCGTAGATATTTTGTCCTGTGCGAAGTAAGGATCATTAAAGCTCTGTGTTGTAATTGATTGACCGAGATACTATAAAGAAGACTTTGTGGACGTAGCCCTAGTGTGGGGGTGAACCACGGTAACTGTGTGTATTGTTCTTTGTGCTTCGATCTAATGTGTTGTTTGCTTTTGGCTAAGTGCTTGTTGTGATTAGTAGATCTAGTTATGCTTTGTGCTGATGATATATGAATGAATGTTAGATCTGATATAAAATATGCTTAGTGCTTGATCTGTTGAACCTAACCTATATTTATGTGGCTAAGTACTGAACCATATTTAGTATAAGTATTCACTGTGATGCTCTGTGTTATCTATGAAGTACCATACGGGTTAAATTTTGACAAATGATCTATGCTAAGTGCCCTGTAAAAGATATAATCACATATCAGTGTCCCAGCTACAGTTGCATACATCTGAGTCCTGCAACCACCCCTGCCTCTACCCTAGGTGAGACTTCATCTGCTTCGTAGGTGTTGCCGAAAGGGCCGGTAGTTAGGGTTTTGTTGGTGCGCTCTTGAGCGTTGAACCTCGGGTCTGCCCCTATGCCAACAACAACACTAGTAGACCTATTGGAAATGAAAAATGGCCAACTAAGGCTTGGCTAGTAGGTGTAGAATAGGGGCCATTGGTGCACAATTGAGAAAAATGACAATGCACATGGTAGCAAGGTTCTACAGAAATTCAGGGAAAACCATCTACAATAACAATCAAATAATTTAATTTAAACTAAAATAGACATGCCTTGGAGTGCATGATAGAATTGGTGCATGATGCATAGAATAAAGATAAAGTGCATGTGCATAAGATAGGCAGGAAATATCAAATGTTTGGTTCATATTGATGTGCATGTGTGCATGTAGACAAGCCTGAACATGTTGGTGGCATGATTATAGACTAAGAGTAGTCCGTTGACACACACACACACACACAATAATGATGGTGCTATGATATTTGAATAAAACTAATGATGGATTGTGTATCTAGGAAACATGATTAGCATCCTAATGATATTGTTTCTTATGGTATCCATTCATATGAAGATGAAATGAGGATGGTGGGAATGTTGATCAAGAGATTGGAAAAAAGAGTCTATGAGCTTCTATAAAGCACCAATTGATCAGGGAGCATCAAGTAAATTGATGACAGTCGTACATGTATGCATTTGGGGTTGTTATGACATATAATTGTTGAAGGGAATTGTGGTAAGAATTCCCTCAATTGAATCTCAAAATTTGAATTGATGTAAAGGAAGGAGGCCTTAAGTATGAAAATAATATTTGTTGCTTGAATGCATTTATGGAAAACTAATTGCATACTATGTTATGTTGGTTACGAGGTCATAATCAAGTTATGTCAAGAGACATTACTCTTGGTTACGAGGTCATAATCAATTTATGTTATGTTGGTTACGAGGTCATAATCAAGTTATGTCAGGAGACATTACTCTTGTTATAGCAATGAATTCCATTAGAGATGGTCATGTGTGAGGCCATTATGGGAATGGATATGGAAAGGATATAGTTCCATCCAAGTGCATAATGGTTTTCCCCTATGTAACTAAGGTTTGGATTGCAACCTTTTTTCCTACACTGAATAGAACTATGGGATGATGTTCCTAGTGTTGTGTATGGGTTGAATAGGAAGGTATCCAAATGATCAGATGGGTTGTGGGAAAGAGTTTAGATGAGGTATTGAGGCATGGGCCATACCTTCCAACTCACTTGGTGAATACATGACATGAACATATGGTATTCCAGATTCAATGCAAGGATGCATTGTGTAGATGGGGCCATGATTATTGGCACAATGGTTTTACTTATTGGTAAAGTTTAATTGCATTATGAAAAGCTTATTGGTGTGTTGATAATGTGTATACAATGAATGATAGTTCCATTCTAGATAATATGAGTAATGGATTAATTATGTTTTTAATATGAATAATAGTTGGAAGTGATGGAATTTTTAGATTACTATAATTCTGAAAATCACTTCATGGACTGAATGCAAATATTGTTCTTGAGATATTAACAACACGTTTGGTTGCAAGAAAATTGAGAAAATTACAGGAAGAATAGTCTTGGATATGGAAATTATGTAATACCATAAGGAATACTAGTCTATACTGCTACAAGAGCCAAAAATAATGAGAAGAAATCGCATGCGTGAGAATTTTTATTTTCCAGTATAACTAGATTTGAAAATTTTCTAATTGGAAATTGTTATGATATGCTAACAATTTGTTTGGTTGCATGTAAATTGAGAAAATTGTAGGAAGAATGGTATTGTATATGGAAATAATGTAAGCCCATAAGGAAGACTAGTAAATACTATTAAAAGAGCCAAACATAATGAGAAGAAATCTCATGCGTGGGAATTATTTTTCTTGTATAACCAAATTTGAAAATTTTATAATTGGAAATTGTTCTGATATGCTAACAATTTGTTTGGTTGCATGGAAATTGAGAAAATTGCAAGAAGAATGGTCTTGGATATAGTAGTGGTGTAAGCCATAAGGAAGACTGATATCTATTTGTGGAAGAGCCAAACAATTATGAGCAGAAAACTCATGTTTGGGAATTTTGTTTTCCTTGGTAAAACAGATTGGAAATTTTATAACTAAAATTTGTATGATGATGTCTCATATTAACTATATGCATGTGATGCAGATAGGATGATTTCCACGGGCTGTGGATTGCTAGTGGAAATCTAGCAGCAAGTTGGCATTTGTCTGCAAGAGAACACCTTGGAAAATGATGGATCACCCGAGTAACTGTATATCAGTGAAAGGGATTCCTGAGCCCAGAGGGTATGTACAGCATGAAGAACTAGGTTGTTAGGCCTGAAGAGTGAACTCATGTATGAGTTTCAGTATCGAAGAACTAGGTTGTCAGTCTTGAAGAGTGAACTCATGTGTGAGTTACATTGTTGAAGAACCAGGTTGTCAAGCCTAAAGAGTGAAATCATGTGTGAGTTTCACTGTTGAAGAACCAAGTTGTCAGACCTGAAGAGTGCACTCTTGTGTGAGTTTCACTGCAACAACATGGTTGATGCTAGTTATTTTACTGATATTTTTCCTAGTAGTGAGTCCCTTGAGATCCCAGTAGTGATATTCCTACTTACCTATGCCAGAGAGACCTTGATAAAAGAATGGCCCATTCCTTGGGTTAGCCTTGATAAATAGATGGTACATCCCTTGGTTTAGCCTTGATAAACTGATGGAACATTCCTTGGGTCGACCCTGATAAATGAATGAGATGCCATTCCTTGGGTTGGGAAGGTCAATAGGAAGAGAGCTTATGGAAATCAGGATAGTTGTAGGAGAATGCCAATGGCTTATGTATATGTTTTGGGCCAAGGTTCCTTTGTATATATGTTTTCGGGCTAGAGCGCCTATGTATTTATGATTTTGGGGGTTGGAGTACCTATGTATCCATGGTATTGGGGATAGAGTGCCTATGTAATTTTTTAGGTTGGAATGCCTGTGTGATTTCGGGCCAGAGAGCCTATATGTTGATTATTGGATGGAGAGCCGAAATTGTAAAATAAAATTACACCTGTAGGGTGTTGTGCACTGAGGATAGTCAAAAAATAAGGGGGAGGGGATGTAACATCCCCATTTCTAATCCCTTTGAATTATAATGTAATTGTATAAATGTGAATTAGGCTGGTGAGACGATGTGTTTGGGAGAAGATCCTGTATTGATTTAATGTGTCCGGGGGGAGAATTTCATATTATGAAGATTGAAATAATTTAATAAAAGTAATAATACTTGGCTACGATATGAAAGAGATGAAGAATTATGGGGGGATATGATTCCACAAGAGATAGAGGGTTCCGAGGGGGAATTACTCATGGGTATTAAACCAACCCACATTCCTGAATTATTATCTTTGTGTATAACCTTCTATTTTTTGATTGAGTGTTCCCAAAGCTAATCATTAAATACATGTAAGAGGGTGGGTGTGACTAATCACATCCCAAATTTACTGGGCACATGGGGGTTGAGTACAATCAACTTGGGGAAGAGTGTGAGTCAATAAAGGCAATCCAAAGGGAGCAAATTTGTATGGGTTGGGACAATAGTTGGGGACAAGAATTTTTTGTGCAAGAGAGAAAGAAAGAGATCTTGAAGCGTGATCTAGATGGATCTTGGTGGCCATCCACCTTGTTATCACTGGAATTTCGTCCGCAAATGGTTACAAGAATTCGGCATCGTCAAACAGTTATGAGGTCACCCATGGACCAAAAATATCACAAAAGCATTTCCAAAGGGTCAAAAACTATACAACTAGTGCAAAAATTGAAGGGCATTATGAAGACACAAGGCGCGCATGCACATGCGCAAAACAGAAATGCAAGATTCACGCACATGCACACGATGCGTGACTGTTGTCGCAAAAAGACGTGCACCTGAGAAACGATGCATTTATGAGAGTGGTCGGCCTCCCACCCACTTCTAGTTCAACTTCCAAGTTGATTTGACACTCAAATTTGGACTGGATTCGACTAGGTGGCTGGTCAAAGACCTAGAAATGCCCTAATTAGCCTCTTTACACACTACAAAATAGTTGGACAATACCTCAAAGGAATGCTATAAAAAGGCTATGGATACACTTCATTTTTCAAGGAATTCATAGAAAAGTTATGCTTCCATTATTCTCTTGAGGGATCCTCTATCCTTACCAAGAGTATACTTGCATCATTGCATTGGGAAATCCATCTCACCCCTTGAGTGGATTAGCAAAGAATTCTTTCACTATTTTCATTTTCATTTTCAAAGTTGTAAGAAGAGCTTATTTGTGGGGGTCCAAGAGGCCTCCCTTGGAGGAAGAAGGGACTCATAGTCCTCTTGCTTCTCGGTGTTTTCTTTCACTAATATCAGCCTTATCATTGGTGACATGGGTCTCATTGTTTCTTTTGTCCTTATGTCCCTATGTTTATCAAATTAGTTGTTGTTTTATTTCTTAGTTTAATTCTTGGTTGTTGTTTTATATTTCTTTCTCTAACCCTTTTTCCTTGTAGCTGTTCTACTTAGCAAACCCAACTAAGCTTGCAAGCACCTCTATTTTGCTCACTAAGGTGATGAAAGAGGCGCAACACACCTTTTCCACTGAATCACCATTTTGAGCCTATGGTTTTGATAAACCATTATATTCACCCTTTTGATAGGGAATGGAATGTAATGTCATCTTCATTTGTTAATTACAGACATCATGTAATGATTTCCTAGTGGTATTATGTACATGCCTACAACATAGCATTAATGCATTAGATCCCATTAGAACTCCAATGTTAAGCGCACTCAAGATAGAGTAGTACTGCAATGGGTGACCTTCCGGGAAGTCCTAGTGTTTTACATGCCTATGGAATTTTATAAACTTAGTCCAATTTATCCCACGTGCATCATAGGAATTGTTCTCCTCTCACTCTCTCATATCTAATTGAGGTGACAGAGGCCCTTTAAGTATGTAATGGAGTGTGATGAAAATATTGTTGCAAATGAAGTGTAGCCAACATCTCTTTATTTTCAGAGATAGGCTACCCCATTCTATCAGTTTTTGTTCCACAATGCTTTTCTCTCTTGTTCATTAATAGAAGTTGGTTTTCACTATATTTTTGTGTTCTCCGCATTATCTCTATGTATTTCCTTGTTATATATCGGTTGTATTTTTGTCTTCATGTCGTTCTCAAAATAATCTGGATCAGTGGTATCAGAGAAAACTTCTCCTTGTCATTTCTCAGAGTAGGTCATGGACAAGGTCAAGGTATAGAGAGTTGGGTCTCGAGCTAGTTTTGCTTGAGGAAAACTGCTCTCGCCAGCCCAAGCGACCTCCCATGGTGGAAGAAAAGAGAGATGAAAAAAAATAAAATCCTTTCAATACGTTGCTTGAGGAAGCCCTCGTGCGACATAGGAACAAGATTATGGACAAATTTTATCAGACCCTTTGAATACTACCGATGGCGATGGTCGAGGCATCTTCGACAAGAATCCATTTGACAAGTGAGACACCCTTTAAGGTACAAGTTAATTTTGAAATCCCTGTATTTGAAGTCTAGATAGATGCATATTCTCTATAAAAATAGTCAAATCTGCTAGAAGGTTATTCCTCTGTCCAAAAAAAAATCGATAGTGAAAAGATCACCTTCGCGCTCCTTAAAGCCCTTCGCCATATTAGATCTTGGTGGAAATGTTACTGTGAGAGGTACATTGTGGATGAATCTACACTATTTGGGAGAGGACCCACTTGGGCGACCTTTGTAGATTCCCTAAAGGAGGATTTCTACCCTGTCAGAAACTATGATGACCAATACATGAGATGGAAAACTCTGTGTTAGAAAATATACGAGACAATGTTGGAGTACACCAACATATTTCATACCTTGAGCTCAAAGTTGGGTATCAAAGACTCTTATTGACACCTGGTTTTGAAGTACTGCAAAATCTCCACAGGTACATCCAAACAAAGATGGATTTCTTGGACATCTCCTCACTGGGACATGCTTATCGATATGCAGTGAAAATTGAGCATAAATTCAAGCAATAGAGTAAGTGGGAGAAGCATGACAAAGGAAACTGTAACTCACGTAATGAAGGATAGAGAAAGGAAGGCCAACCTCAAGAGAGCCATCCCTAGATGCAGGAAAAGAAGGGTAACATGAAGTCTAAGAAAGACA
Source organism: Picea engelmannii (assembly GCA_009831015.1). Classification (NCBI taxonomy): domain Eukaryota; kingdom Viridiplantae; phylum Streptophyta; class Pinopsida; order Pinales; family Pinaceae; genus Picea; species Picea engelmannii. The sequence goes on from ML781070.1 coordinate 632,994, forward strand.
CTGAAAAGGGGTGTGAGTTCCACAACATCTCGTGGCACAACACTGATGGATGTCGCTCAATACAATCATTGGTGGTTGAGCTCAAAGACAAAGAGCCAAACGCTGACTTGGACCCTGATTCAGAAAATAATAAAAGCAGGCAGATCATTGATGCAGAACCCACTGCTATTATAGCAAGATTTGTCTCACCCCATGCAACTTGCTCAGAAGGCCTTTTCCATTTCCCCATGCATACTTGAAGTCCCCTTTTGTACTTTCCAAAGCTAAAAAACATATTTTTCCACATATACACGCCCTAACAGCTATACAACATGCGTATACACAAGTTGCACCATTATAGCCCGCACACATCAGGTTTTGTGCCCAAAATTAAAAATTGTGTCGGGTTTCCATGTCACATCATGAGATCCATGATCCTTGACCTTCAATATACTGGAAACGTTCTTAACCGACCCTTCATTTCCATTTGAAGACTATAAAATGGGCCATATCCAAGTTGTGGAAAGGGGAGATAATTCAACTTTTGAGAGCAAAGTTACTCTAGAGAAATTATTCACTTCATATTGAGTCTTCATCCCTTTGTCCTTTAAAGTCTGAACACATTATTCAGCTCCCAAGCTCTTCCATCTTTGATGAAGAACCTCATTGTCTCTCTTATATGAGCTTGCCTTTGGTGGAAGATTGAAATGGTGGAGGTCCAGCTGGAAGGGACTTAGTTTCTCGGTTCTGAGACGTGTCGACATGAAAGTTTCTCATACACTTTTGTTGATCATATTTTAATAGAAATACTCTTTTCTCATCCAATTGATGTCTTGCAAATATTTGAATTATTATTCCATGGGTGTATTGTTTATGAATGTTAATGGATTATTCTATTGTATGTGCTAACTTTATATATTATCACCATATGCTTGCGTATCTTGGTTGTTGAGGACAAGTTGCAGGTATAAAGATTTGAGTTGCATGCTCAACGATGGTCTTCATCGAACATCTGGATGAGGTAGGCTCTTTATCTTGCCTTGTTATAATTTACATTTATATAGTATACTTGGGATTAGATTCGATTTCTACAGTCATTCTGTCTGTTGTGGTTTACCCCATGCCATAGAGTGATTTTCCTCGTAATAACAAGCTCTCTTTCTTTCTCTCTTGCACAAAAAATTCTTGTCCCTGATTGTTGTTCCAACCCATATGGATTTCCTCCCTTTGGCTTGCCTTTCTTGACTCACACTCTTCCCCAAGTTGATTGTACTCAACCCCCATGTGTCAAATAAATTTAGGATGTGGACAGTCACACCCACCCTCTTACATGTATTCAATGATTAGCTTTGGGAACACTCAATTAGAAATACACAAATATAATAATTCAAGAATGTGGGTTGGATTAATACCCATGAGTAATTCTCCCTTGGACCCCTCTCCCTTTCTCTTGTGGAATCATATCCCCCCATTGTTCTTCATCTCTTTCGTATCACATCCATCAATTATTATTTTTATTCAATTATTTCAATGTTCATAATATGAAATTCGACCCCCGACCACATTAAATAAATACAGGCTCTTCTCCCAAACACATCGACTCACCAACCTAATTCACATTTATTCAATTACATTATAATTTACAGGGATTAGAATTGGGGATGTTACAACATTGCTTTTGAAAACTTGCATCAACCTTTGATCTATCCCCATCACATATTTCTTTAAATTCATTATAGATAAATCTCATCCTTTGTATGAAAGTATTGGATATCATATACTCATTATATGTGTTATGATACCATGCTAATAAATTTGCTTCTATCTCTGTTAAACCCACATGAATGATACATTTGACTATTTCAAAAAGAGAGTTAGTGGGGTGACTCTTGCATCAATTCTCTTCTAGCCTTTCTATAATGATTTCCCCCAATTACATAATATTTATAGTCAAAACATTTTGATCGATTGAATGCATCCCTACTAGGAACCTCAAATGGGTCAACAAGAACCAAGTAGGCAACCACATGTGTATATGGATTTTACCTCTTCAATGTTTTCAAGTTGTGAATATGAAAATGGTGTGGATTTCTAATTTGATAATTATCTTAACCTTCTATGGGTCTATAAAGATGCTTCACATTCAATTGAAATGTATTGCTATTGTCAACCAAATCATTCCTCCTCAATCGGTCTCGAATGGTATTTTGTGTTGTTTTGACAACACTATCATTATTAGGATATTTAGAAAATTAGGAGTTAGTTAAGAACTACTTGGTCTAATGTGTCGTTACATAAAAGTGTGTTTCTTAGTTTGTTTATTTAGTATGAATGTGTAGTTAGGAAATCCGACGGTCGTGATATGTTCCCGATATAGAGTGATCTAATGGTTCATATTCTCCTCGATCTTAACGGCTACATTGATCCATGGATTAACACCCGATTGGTCCATGATCTCTACTTAAAGAGAATGGAGGGTCATTTTTCAATGATCAATTGTGAGAAACTCTCTTGTAAAATCTTTCTGTAATCTTTTTCTTTTGCATTAATAAATGGCTCTAAGTGGCCGCGTTGGCTGGGGTCGTGGATGTTTCCCTGTAGGGGTTTTACCACGTCAAAACATTGGTGTGTTGATCTTTGATCTAGTTATGTGAGTGGTTACTAAAGGTGTTCATCCTGTGTTGGAATACCCGTGTTGTCGAACATGGTATCATAGTCTGTTTGAAGACCCACTCCCATTGTAGATCGAGATCGTGAAGCCGAGTTGTCTCATCTCTAGTTTATATAATTTTTGTACATTTATGGGAAAAGAGGATTATTCCATTGCATTCAGAGTGCTCGTTTCAATCAACAATGTTTTTCATTTCACTCAAAAAGGTTTATGTTTTCCCAAGATACAGCCATTTCAGTCAGATCCGGAGGTATAAAGCCTGAATATGCCCTTTTTAAAATTTTCAGAGTATTATTTCGGTTTTATATTGTTTGTTTTTGGGTTTCTACTCTCTTAGATTTGTGTATGCTCTTTTCTCCATGCCCTGTATGATCTCGGCAAGTCAGAAACATATAGGAAAAGGTGCACTTTTCAAATAAGCTAACCAAGCTCTAACCCTTGTTGTCATCGAGAAACGAAAAAATTTTCTTGAGTGAAAAGAGTTTTTATGAGCACACTTTCCAAGGCTGTCAACAACAACAACAACAATCTTCCTTCTAAACAATATAATATCTTTTGCTAGCTCACTTAGTTAAAAGTTTCCTTATTAAGTAAGAGGTCTTGAGTTCAAGTCTTTTTTTTGTTTTGTTTTTTGAAAAAGTTCATGCGTCCATTGTAAAGTGTATTTCACTTCAAGTATAAAAGTGAATCACTATAAGTAACTTTGATATTATATTTTAAAGTTATTTATTTTTCATGCAATTTTCTTTTATAAAGTAACTTCATTGTAAAAGTGATCCCGACTTCTTTTTATAAAAGTGATTCATTTCATAAAACAAATTATTTGTAAAAGTGAGGTTATTTAGAGGGGTATCACCACATGGACCAACTTCTACTTTCCACATGGCTCTTTGGTTATCGTTTATGATTTTTTTTTAAAGGGCATAAATTTCATATCCGAAGTCCATTTTCAGTGCCATTCTTTTTAAAACCGATTAATTTTTTGAGATATTTCCATTCAGATCACCAGTTTCAATTTTTAAATCTGTATTATCTTCATATTTAATATGGCTTCTTCCAGTGAACTTTTACTTACCAACACCAACTACTTCCAATGGAAATCCCATATGGAGGATTTATTAAGAAGTAAAGGCTTGTACTAGATTACCTTGGGAAAGGAAAAAGAACCCACTGATGATGAAAAGAAATTCAAATGGGCTAATATGAATGACGAAGCACATGGACTGATCAAAATTTCTATCTCTCCTGATTTAAGGTTCCACCTTCAAGAAGTTGATGACCCCGATGAAGCTTGGGAAAATCTTGAATTTGTGTTTGGTAAACACAATATTATTCGAGTACATCGATTAGAAAATCAGATATTGACTTTAAGTCCAAATGATTTTTCTTGCATTGAAGACTATCTATCTATGTTTAAAAGACTTATAATTTTATGTGAAGAGTGTAACATAAAGATGGAGGAATAGTGTTGCATCTATATTATTCTTTCTAAGCTAGGTAGTGCATATTCTATGTTTGTATATACCTTTTATGCCATGAGAGAAGCTCTATGGAAATCTTATCAAAAACCCACTCTTGAGTACTTTTTTGATGCTTTGATTAGAGAGAAATATAAGTTTGTACAACTTGGAGTGATCAACACTGCAGGTACCTCCAACAAAGCCTTAGTAGCTCAGAAAAAAGATAAACCAAAGAATCCCAAGAAGAAACATCCTCGCCACAACAAAAAGAAAAATATGGGTCCAAAACCCACTCAAATAGCTTCAACTCCTTATGGTGACAAATGAGCACAATCTAAAATAAGAAGACTGACAAACATTGCAACTTTTGTGGGAAATATGGTCATGATGAGTCCAAATATTTCAAGAAGATGACAGGTTTAGAAGCAGCGATGAAGAAGCACAACATCGGTATTGATTCTACTTCTTCTTTTTCTTCTCATGGACGTGCACTTTCTACTTTTGGTTTCTCCTTCAGTGCAACTTCTACTTCTTCTAATGAGTGGCTTATTGACTCTGGAGAATATTATCATATGGCTAAGGAGAAAGCCATATTTTCTAGTCTAAATGAATGTAACACTAAGAAAATATTTGTTGGTGATGATAGATCTCTTAGTGTTGTAGGATCTAGAACAATTCAGGTAAATAATGGTCATTTCAATGATGTATTATGTATTCCAAGTCTTTCATGTAACCTTCTATCAGTATATCAAATCATTCATTCAAGTGGAGGTAAAACCATAGAGTTGTCAACTCAACAAGTTGTAATCAAGGATCTCAAAGATCCTCAGCATGTTCTTGCAACTGTAATTGTTGATGATATTACCAGGTTGTACAAGTTTGACAACTTTGGGTCATCATCTTTTCCATCAGTTTTTGTTGCTCATAGTGATGACTTGAGCAAACTTTGGCATGAGCGTTTTGATCATCTAAACTATCGCTTATTGCAACAACTATGTAATCAACATATGGTGTCTGGTCTTCCTCTTGTTTCATGCAAAGATGGTGTTTGTGCCAGTTGTGTTCTTGGAAAACATCATCAGTATGGTTTTGACAAACGTGCCTCTTGGCATGCCTTGGGCCCTTTGCAACTTGTTCACAGTGACTTGTGTGGTCCACTTTCTTCCCCTTTTTCTGGGTGCAAGTATTTCTTAACTTTCATTGATGACTTTTCCAGACGTACTTGGGTTTACTTCTTAAAACTTAAGAGCGATTTTTTTGACAAGTTTTTGGCCTAGCATGCCCATGTAGAAAATCAATTTGGACATCAAATTCAAAGGTTAAGAATAGATAATGGAGGTGAATATGTGAACAGTAATTTTACAAGTTACTGCACTACACAGGGCATCCAAACGCAATACATTGTTCCATATACACCACAACAAAATGGTGTTGCTGAGAGAAATATCTGCACATTAAAATAAATGACTAATTGTATGATCCAATCTGAGGGATTAAGTCTAAAGTATTGGGCGGAAGCCATCAACTGTGCAAATTACATAGTAAATCACACTCCCACAAAGGATCTTAAAAAAATAACACCGGAAGAAGCATGGACTAAAGCTAAATCTGATGTATGTCACTTCCGTGTATTTAGCAATATAGCATGGGATCACATTTTGGATGAGAAAAAGAAAGCATTGCAGCCTAAAAGTGAGAAGTATATATTTTTTGGTTATTCTGAAGATGTCAAAGGTTACAGACTTCTTCAACCACATTGTAATGAAATTATTATTAGAAGAGATGTTTAATTTAATGAAAATATCTTGGTTTGCAAGCCTAATTCGGTGATTGTGCCTTCTTCAGCCTGCGAGCCATCTTCGACGTTTGTTCCTTCTTTTGTTCCTATTCTAGTTTCTTCTTCAGATGATGATAATGAGGATGAAAATCCACCTCCGCATGATCACCTTCCTCCAGATGAGTCCATTGAACCTGAACCAACACCAACACCACTGCTTCCTAGATGGGTCTGTTCAACAGGAGAAGTAGTTGGTGATCTCATCGATGATCCTTCAAATCAACGTTGGACACGTTCAAAGTTCCAACGAACCTCTTCTCTTTTGGCTCAAGTTTTAGAGACTCATGATCCAAAGACATTTGTAGAAGCGTTAGGTCATCTAGATTGGGATACAACAATGAATGAAGAGTATCGTTATTTAATGGAAAATGATACATGGGATCTTGTACCTCTTCTGAAAGGAAGAAAACTTGTCAGATGTAAATGGGTCTACAAAACTAAGTATTCATCGGATTAAAGTGTTGAAAGACACAAGGCTCGGTTAGTTTCCAAAGGATTTTCCCAAGTTGAAGGATTTGACTATAATGAAACCTTTTCCCCTGTAGCCAAAAATGAATTCATCCGCCTTGTTCTTGCCCTTGGTGCCTCACATAAATGGGAGGTCCATTAGATGGATGTTAAATTCGCTTTCTTGCATGGGGATTTGCAAGAAGAAATATACATGGAACAACCTCCTGGCTATGTCCAGAATGACTTTAGCCTTGTTTGTCTCCTTAAGAAAGATCCTCAAGCTTGGTATGCCAAAATGGACAACTTTCTTATTGACACTGACTTTTCTAGATGTCATTCTGATCCTAATCTCTATACCAAGAAAGTAAGAAGCCATCTCATAATCTTTGTTCTTTATGTTGATGACCTTATCCTTACTGGTAGTGACTCAAAACTTTTAAACCATGTGAAAACCAACCTTAAGAAGAAATTTGAAATGACAGACTTAAGTTTTTTGCACTATTTCCTTGGCCTCCAAGTTTTGCAAACCAATGAAGGAATTTTTCTTTCCCAGTATAAGAATGCTTGTGACCTTCTTTGTCGCTTCCACATGGAAGATTGTTAACGAGCCTCTTATCTCTTTCAGTCTGGAGTCAAGATTACTACCACCTGTACTTCTCCCGAAGTTGATGACACTTTCTACTGTCAATTAGTTGGTAGCCTCTTATACTTTACTCATACTCGTCCTGATCTTTCCTTTGTTGATGTTCTTGTTTCTCGGTATATGCAAACACCCCATGAAATCCATTGGAAAACAGCTAAAAGGATACTTTGGTATGTTCGGGGTACAATTTAGTTCGAGATACATTATAGTTTAGGGGGGACTCCTTTATTGGTTGGTTTCACTGATTCAAATTGGGTCGGTGACCCTGATGATTAGAAGTCTACTCCAGGTTATGTTTTCAGCCTTGGTTTAGGACCTATCACTTGGGCATGTAAAAAACAATAGGCTATTGCACTTTCTTCAGTAGAAGTAGAGTACCGAGCAGCGGTAAATGCAAGTCAGGAAGCCTTGTGGCTTCAACAGATCCTTTCAGAGTTTGGATTCCATCGGCAACATCCAACTAGCCTTTGGTGCATAAATTAGAGTGCCATCAAGCTCACTAAAGACCCATTTAAAAATCAGCGCAACAAACACATCGAGATACACATGCACTTCATCAGAAAGCTCATTCATGATCGAGTTATTGAAGTGCTCTTTTTCCCTACAGAAGATCAAGTTGTAGACATTTTCACAAAGTCTCTTACATAAGCGAATTTTTCAAACTTCGATCTATGTTAGGAGTTCATGAAGTTTTCATTAAGGGGGGATAGGCTCTAATGCCTCCGTCCTTCTCCTATTGTGTCACTTTTGTAAATCCTTCAATCCTATCCCAAGTTGTGCTTAAGAGGGGATGTTAGGATATTTAGACACTTAGTAGTAAAATAAGAACTACTTGGTCTAATGTGTCATTAGGTAAAAGTGTGTTTCTTAGTGTGTTTATTTAGTATACATTAGTATGCATTTGTAGTTAGGAAATCCGATGGTCACGATATGTTCCCGACATAGAGTGATCCGACAGCTCATATTCTCCTCGATCTTAATGACTACATTGATCTGTGGCTTAACACCCGATTGGTCCATGATCTCTGTTTAAAGAGCATGGAGGATCATTTTCTAATGATCTATTGTGAGAAACTCTCTTGTAAAATCTCTTTGTAATCTTTTTCTTTTGCATTAATAAAATGCTCCAAGTGGTTGTCTTGGCTGGGGCCATGGATGTTTCCTGTAGGGGTTTTACCATGTCAAAATATCAGTGTGTTGATCTTTTTTCTGGTTTTGTGAGTGGTTACTGAAGGTGTTCATCCTCTGTTGGAATACCCGTGTTGTCGAACAATCCTCTAGATTGACACCTAGTGGTATGATTTCCCTAACACCCTTAAAATATTAGGGAAACATTCAGATCTAACCATGAATTCTTCATCAACAACATCGGATTTTCTCCTATTATTGAAAAGAGTTTTATCTAAATCAATAATATGTTATTCATCAATAGGAATGGAAACATCCTCAAACATAGTTATTTTGCATTTAGTTTGTTTCTTCTTCTTTTGAGCAAGAGTGGCAACCTCGTTGACACCAATGTTAACATCATCTTCATTTGGGGTTGTTACATGTTTAAATGTGACCTTTCTAACCTTATTGTATTATTGGATTTCCTTTCTTTTTGTTTCTTATGTGTCTTTTTTCTACAGTTTGAACTTTTGCCACTCTTTGTTTCTTTTTCATTACTTTTTGTGCCTTGTCAATGTGAAAGACATTAATGATATCCATGATATTTTCCTCCAAGGAATAAATCTTTGCCAACATTGGTGAAAGTGGCAGAGAAGAATCCTATAAAATTAAAATATAACAATTTAGTGTTAAATATGTTAGAAAAATATCATGCAGTACTTAGAATAATATATAAAACAAATAAAAATAAGCAAACTTACATTTCTTCTCTCGTTGTTTCACATGAAAAATGCACAGAGTTTTGTAATACCTTATTCAATATTATAATTGTTCATTTTGAAACAATATCTAATATTGGCATATGTTTTTTTGTCTTGTTTAACAAGTGCATAAACAATCTTTGTGCCCAACACCAAACATATATCTCGTAACAAGCCAAGTAATTGATAAGTTGATTGCAAGTGTTTAAACTCAACACAATACAAATATATATTTTCTCCATTATTGCTTTGTGTGTTTTTCACATGCCAAGAATGACCCATTTTGTTTTCACCTGATGTGGATTTCTAATCTCTAACATTCTTCATATTTTTTGACAATTTAATTGTTGGACCTTGAATAGAGGCACTAGTCTTTTGTTGGTTGGTAGTCTTAGAGCCCCCAATTGTAGTTATGGATGCCATAATGGTAGATCTTTCTCTAGAAAGATTCACACATACCCTCCTTGGTGCCATTTTCCCTGCATCCAAAATTGAAAAAACAAATTCTTAATTTTTATAATAATAATATTTCTAAATTCTTAAACTGAAAATCTTATAAAAATATTACGATACAATTTTTTTTTTTAAATTGCTCTTAAAAACATGAATTGCAAAACAAATTTAATTTACTAATATTTTAATAACGAATTTTGAGGAAAAATTTGTAAAAAAAAAAAAACATTAGAGAAAAAAATTAAAAAACAAAAGAACTTAAATATAACCTTCTTTAAGTTTATTAAAAAAAACTCAAAATATAACATTTAAAAAAAAATGAAAACAAATAACACATAAATGGGTGCGGGAGCGATTCTCAAAATTGTCATATTTCCCCCATTTCATTGCATTTTCATTCAAAATGGAATGAAATTGGGGGGGGGGGGTTCTCACAATCGACCCTGAGAATCTCTCCCCCCAATTGTATTTTGAATGAAAATTAAATGGAATGGAAGGGAGGGAGGAATGCGGGAGGTGGGGGGAGGGGAAAAATTTTAGTACCACGCCTCCTTGTTTCATTGCAAAATGGGGCGTCTACTGGAGGATAGGGGGAGCACCCATGCTCCCTCCCTCTTCTTCGCTAGGCACCTTAGGCACTCCCCCCTTCCCTTTGCTAGGCACCTTGGTTTGAAACCCACCACTCCAATGGAGCACCAACTGGGGTACCTAGTAGAGGGGAGGGGGGAAGCACCTAAGGGAGGGTTGTTTTTTAGAATCATCTCCCCCCCTCCTCCTCCAAACCCGTTGCTCCAAAGGAGTGACAACCATGGTTCCTAGTGGAGGGGAGGGGGGATCCCCCCCCTCCTCCAAACCTGTTGCTCCAAAAGAGTGGCAACCATGGTTCCTAGTGGAATGGAGGGGAGGGGGGAGCACCTGGGGGTGATTTCAGGAATCCCTCATCCCCTCCCCCTCCTACTAGTTTTTTTTTGCTTTCAATTTTTTTTCATCCGTGTTGCTTTTTTTAATGTTATACTTTGGTTTTATTTTTTATTTTTTAAGTAAAGTTTCTAACATGTTTTTTTTTCCCAAATTTTGTTTTTAAATGTTTTATTTTTCTAATTTTGTTTTACAAAATGTATTTTACTCTATATTTTAGGTTTTT
>ML781070.1:650793-670228 GCA_009831015.1 Picea engelmannii
TTATTCGCGAAATTCTGTTAAGAAATAGCACGCTAAATTGATGGAATTTTCAAAGCAAAGTTCTATCCAAGGAAGGAAAAATGTCCTGATCAATCCGTTGATGGAGATACAGCTACAAGAGACTGACTACCAAGCGTTTGTTAAAATGTCTCCGAGCAAATTTCTGGATCACTTCTTTACCGAACTTGAAATCGAACTCACCTTACGGAGGGATCATTATATGGAAAAAATCAGGTACAGAATATGGGAGGCAAAATGATTTCACACAGATAACAATTATAAATGAAAGATAATTCATAAATATGTTAACAATGTTGGGAATGTGCTGTTTGAAATCTACCCAGTTTTTAATATATACACTTTTATTTCACTTAATGAATAAGTATAATATATTATAATATATCAATATATTATAATAATATAATAATTTATTTTTAAGGTTATGGCTAAACACATCAAATTTGTATATGAAATTTTTTTGTTTGTGGGAGAAGGGATCCTCTCCATTTAGCAATTTTACTAGTAAAGTCTACAGAGATATACATACCTTATCCTCCTCTGGATTTGAACTTGTAACTTCTTAGCAAGAATTATATTTAACAAATTAAATATAAATCCAAATCCTATAAAAATAGTTATTAAATAAAGTTAATTAAAAATAAACATTAATCTAAAATCAAATTCAAATCATATTTCTTGTTTAAATTTAATTTATATATTATTATAATAAAAATATGTAATTATTTATTTTTTATAATTGAATTCATTTTATTTTTATTTTTTAATGTATTGTGAACACATCTCTCCTATATTAAATTGTAAAGCATTTCATTAATCTCCATGTAATAAAAAGCATAAAAATCATAAAAATATTTTTATGATTAAACAACATGAAATTAAACTAACTTCCACTATAACACTTTGTCACTAAACCAATTACATTGCTTCCACATGAAAAAGGCATTCGTGAAGGGCAGTGAGGGGTGCTTCAACTCCACTTTCTACATTTATTTTAGTAACACTTAAATGTATGTGATAATCACATTAGACTTGCAATAATAAATGTTAGTAGTTGTTATCCTATATTGAATTAAACAAAATTAAATGTGTAAAGAATGGTCCCTCTGTATGAAAATATTTTCAAAGAATGGTTTGATATTCCTACGTAATTAGACGTGCAAATTACACGTAGATTAGGCCAAATTATTACCTTAATGGAGTTATTTAATTGATAATATTATTATTATCAATTTTATAATAATAAAGGTGCAACTTTATTATTATAAATTTTATAATAATAAAAGTGATGGAATTAAGTGCGATGTGATAATTATCAAGTTTATTTTAATTAACTTTAATCATCGTTTTTCTGGTTATATGTGACTGAATGAGTGATACGTAGATAATAATTATTAATAGTAAATGTTTAGATTTAAGATATATTTTTTATTATTAATTATGTTTGAGAATAATAATTAAAATTAAAATATTAAATATTAAAAAGTATCTCACTAAAGAGTGTGAACACCCGTGCTTTATGGTGTAAGGTGATGATCGTGTGAGACGTGCGAGAATGAAGAAAATGTGATGCATAAAATGTCTCAAAGAAAGGTCAATTCTTTTATATATATATATAAAGACGTGTTAACTAATTGATAAGATGGTAGGCAAATAACTAAGGCAATTGGAGTAGTACAAGAAGTACTACATAGCATAAAAGTGAAGAATCTAAAAGTACTAGTTCTAAAACTGGATTTAGTCAAAGCTTATGATAGGTTGGATTGGGGTTTTTTTTAATTTGTTTTACTACAGGTTGGATTAGGCTTAGAAGCAATTGATTGGATCATGGGTTGTGTGACATCAGCAAACTTGAATGATCAATGGGAATACTACATGTTTTTTTAAATCTTCAAGGGGATTAAGGTAAAGTTGCACTTTATCTCCACTACTTTTCCTTCTTGTTATTGAAGGGTTGAGCAGAGGGTTCGGGAAAATAAACTTGAGGGTGTTCTTGTGGCGAGAGGGTTAAATATTACACATTTAATGTTTGTAGATAATGTAATATTGTTTGGGATCGGTTGCATTGCTGAATGGAAAGCATACAAGGAGGTCTTGGATTTATTTTGTAAGGCTACAGGGATGGAATTCAGCCCTCGAAAATCTAGTTTCTTAGAAGCAGGATGGGATGATGTAGAAATTAATTTGTTGAAGGAATTGTTCCCCTTTGAAGTTAAACCAGTAGATACAGGCTTTAAGTATCTTGGGTTTTACATTAAACCAAACTGTTATACAAGAGTGGACTCGTTTTGGCTAGAGAAAAAAATTGAAAAGAGAATCAAAAGTTGGAATCATAGGTGGCTTACCCTGGGTGGTAGAGTCATACTTGTGAAAGAAGTACTTGAAATCATTTCGGTGTATTGGTTGTCATTGGCAAAAATTCTCAAATATGTACTAAACAATATTAGAAGAAGGATCTTCAGCTTTCTGTGGTCTAGTAAAAAAGGAAAGGAAGGTATACATCTTTCAAACTGGAAAAATATTGCAAAACCTAAAAAGGTTGGTGGATGGGGAATCAAAAATATTTTTATATTTGGACAAGTATTGGCGGTGAAAAGCTTATGGAGATGCATTATGTTACCTGGCCTTTGGCATGAGGTAATTACGAAAAAATATCTTAAAAGGAAAATTGTTGAGAAGTGGTTCAGGCAGGGGAGAAAAAACTGGAATGGAACTTCAAATTTTTGGAGATCCCTTACCTCTTCGGTAAACATAATTTATGATTGGTTGGTATGGAAGCCTGGGAGTGGGAGAGATATCAGAATTGGGGTTGATCCTATGGTTGGATCCCACACTTTCTACAAATTATTTGAGAATCTTTTATTAATGTTAAAATAACAAGGGATTATTTGTCTTGCTCATGTAGGGACAAATGCACAGGAAGGTATAAACACTATAAAGTGGAAAAAAGCTAAAACATTAGGCCTGGAAGGAGCTCAAAAAGATGAATGGATAAACTATACTAAAGGGTTGGTAAGTGTTGGAATTGAATTAAATGATGAGAAAGACACGTTATTGTGGTCTTGGGATACCAAACAAGGTCAAGTAAATGCCAAATTAGCATATGAAGTTCAAGTGATGGAGGAAAGAGGAGCAGAGCCAAAATTCTGGTACTCTAAGATCTGGAAGTGGCAACTACCACTGAAAGTAAAACTGTTTGGCTGGTTATTGATGGAACAGAGAATTATTACCTGGGATAACTTGGTAAAAAGGGGGCTTTCAGGGTCCTAACATCTATGTGCTTTGTAAGGAAAGTGAAGAATCTGTGCTACATTTATTTGGGGATTGTAGTTTCATAAAAAATATCTAGCAGACTATTTCTAAGGAACTAAATATAGTCAATAATTGGCAAGGAGGTATTTTTGAAATGAGTCTCCTTAACTGGTTAAAGACGAAGGAAAATTGGAATGAAATCCCTTGTTTTATTAGTTGGGAGGTTTGGAAGCATAGGAACCTATTGATATTTGAAGATCAATAAAAAAACCTTTTTAGAGTTTGTAACTACATTTTACGAGACTTGGGGGAACACAAATTTACACAAGATACTCTTCTCAAAAGGATCGATAGACCACCATCACTTGATTGGGACGGGGCAGTAGGCTTCTTCGATGGGGCTTCACAGGAAAGAGGCTCAAAGTGCGGGGCTGAAGCCATTCTGAAATGTCCAATAATGGGCACATATAAACTAAAATTAAACTGTGGAAAAGGAACAAATTCTAAAGGGGAATTGATGGCACTTTGGTTAATTTATATTTTTCTTATTTTAAACATGTACCAAGGTTACTATTGATAGGAGATTCTAAGGTTATTATCGATTGGTATACTAATGAAAATAATTTTCAAGTGATATCGTTGCAGCCTTGGATGTCAAAGATTAGATCGTTGAGCAACAAATTTCAGCAAATCAAAGCCCAACATGTATTGCTCACGGGTTACAAATGGACAACAAGAAATATATGAAAGAATTAATATCAGTCTTTAGGATACTCTGTAGAAATTTTGTAAATTACAAACATAAGGAGGTCATAATCTTTTTTTATTATTTTGGATATAGTTGTGTATTGAACAAGGATTACATGAACAATGTTGGATAGGAGTTTAAAACGTATTAACCTTTTTGGAACATGGCTACAATTTTGTAATGACCTGAAAAAAGACAATTTTATATTTAGATTTTTTCTTAAAAAAAAAAAAAGATATAGTTTTTATTTATAAATTTTAATATTAGATTAATAAGGTGGATGGAATTTAACAAAGTCAATTGATTCTTTGAAGTATTGAAGTAAGGGTTTTAGGAATGGTGTGAGGGTATTTTATCTTTGTATTAAATTTTATTTTATTTTATCTTTACATTGTGGTGTAGTTTATAGGCAGGGTTGTTTTCATATGCTTACAAGAAGTTAATATTACTGGGTTTACAAGAAGTTAATATTACTGGGTTTTCTTGAGAATGTGATATACAAGTATTCTTGGCAATATGACTATATTGCACATTTTTTTATATTTGATTAATTTTGATTCTATTTTGTGATAATTAAAATAAAATTGTTCTTGGTGAATTTTTGTTGAGCATTGGAATATGAAACATTGTATTTGGAATTTGAATAGTCAAGGTGGTTGTAAGGACAAAAGTCAAGGAGCCAAGCATGAATATGAAGTTTGTGATGCTCTATGAATTTAATGGAGGCCCCAGAGCATTAGGCATTAATTCAATAAAGATACAAAAATTGTGGTTGGTTTGGTAGTTCTACTTGTTTTCAATTTAATTGCAGAAATGATTGGTTATTTCTATGTTATTGGGGTATATTTATGCTTGTTTTTAATTTAACTATAAATTGTGGTGGTTTCCTATTTAATATTGGAATTAAATTTGTTTAAATTATTGAAATATTTCTCCATGTATGTAAGATATTGCAGACTCTCTATGATTAAAATGGCCCTCTCGATTATTCAATTGGGTTGTTCTTGGGCTCACAAATGATTTTGTCAAAATATAATGAAGGGAAATAAGGGATTTTATTCTCATCTACCCTTATTTTGTTGGGGCAATATTTGACTAGGGTCAAACCATTCACGAATATTTCTTTAGGTCTTGCTTCATATGGATGGATACATTTTTGGTTTGACCATGTTTCAAAGTAGGTTGGGGAGATAGTTGTGGGTGGGAAAATGAACTTACATATGCCCCTTGGCCAATCTATGGATATTTTAACATGGTTGATAAATAGGAAGATAGGGAATGTTCCTTGTTATCCTAAACCTCATATGGTAAGAAGGAGGTGAGATTTCTTTTCAAACCCAACAAAGTTGTATGACTAGAATAGTTACAGACACGATGAATCCATAGATTTGTGGCTCACCTAGAATAATTTACATAAGGAATATGTTGCATTCTCTAAAGGTTGCTCTCACAACATAATTCTTTCTAATTTGATGCTTTAGGGGCCAGGCTATTGCAAGTGGATGAACCAACCACACTCTTAGACCATAAGCCAATTCGATTTACTCTCTCATCGGGAATGAAAAAGATGTGGATGCCTAGAACTAGATGTGCCATGAATGTTTCACACACGCAGAGCCCAAGTTGTTTATCTTGTATTAAAATAGTTTAAAATCTTATTTCCTAGCCTTATGGGTAGGACAGTTCGACAATTTGGTGGGAAGTTGACATTCCCCTTACGGTGGCCTTTATGCAAGGGTATGGATGATAAATTGCAATGATCTGACACAATCAAACTATGGTTGTTAAAGAAGAGTGAGGAAATATCTTAATCCCTTTTGGTCTAGTCCATTTAAACTAGAGAATAAGGTGCATGTTGCAAAACTATGTCATTTAGTACTAGAGGACGAAACCTATTGAGATTGGGGGGCATCAATTACAGATCAAATCCATCGACTTAGGATTAGTGATAGGCCCATGAATATGTTGTAAGGCCCTAGCCATCAAATACATCGTTGAACAATTGACGACCCTCAACATCGAGAGGGTCATACAAATAACTAAGCAATGATCGAGTGAGAGTTTACATTCCAAGCATAATAATACATGGAGGGAAAGAAATATGGCCATGAAGAAATGATTGGATGTAAATTATATCAAGATGTTTAAGGAGAAAAGTAGGAATTGCAGCAAGACCATTACCTTGGATGAATTAATGGATTCCCTTACAGAAATGTGGGGTGAGAAAACCCATGGACTTGATCGTTCCCATGTGAATTATAAAAGGCCACGTGGGACTTTGTTGGGACAAACCTTCTATGGGTCTATAAAGAATCTCTAAGGGCATAGTCTCTTGGCATTGACATCTTGAATCAAGGTTTAATCAAATATATTCCCAAGGGAGGAGACCCATAAATCATCACCAATTGGAGACCAATTACCCTACTTACCTATAATATTTTTCCAAGGTGTTCATGTTGTGATTGAAACATATTTTTTCAAGGTTGTGATCCCTTAACCAATGAGCTTCATTTGAGGATGTTAGATTCTAGACAATGCTAAATTGTCATTTGGGAAGGCTAGATACTCTCTTCATAAATATTCACTTCAAGAAAGCATATGATAGGGTGGAATGGCCTTTCATCTTAGTATTGCTCAAAGCCCTTATCCTCGGCCCCATTTTGTTCAAGTGGTGGAAACATTGCTTGTGAATACCTCGACTTGCCTTTCCATCAACCAGTGCAAGTATAAGGAGGCAGGTATATTCTTACCAATTTGGTAGGGTTTCCTACTCACTCCATCCTTTTATGTTTTGGTTGCATTTAAGCAATGGCATACCTCTTGAACCGTAAAATGAGTTTAGGTATTATAAGAGGAATTCCCTTTCCCAAACAACGTAGTTACCAACTTGACAGAAAGCCTCCAAAGTTCTCATTTTTTAGAGGTTGCATTTAGTAGTTATTTTTACCGATTTAGTAGTTATTTTTACCACTATTTCAAAAAGTGGTACTATTAGTAGCACACTTTCCTTTTTCGGGGTTAAAATTACCACCTTCTGCAACCATCCACCTCACAATGTTGTCAACAAAAACCTTAAAATAAATCCGTGAATCAAAAAGTGATCTAATAACATAACCATTTAAAAAATAACATTTTAAAAAGAAAATTAAAAAACAAAACAACTAATTTAAAAAATAATTAAAAAAAAACTTTATATAAAAACAAAACAAAATAAACAAATTAAAAAATATGTATTAAAAAAAAATTAAATCAAATTAAAAAAAAGGTACACCAAAAAAAATGTAAGTTTTGTGGTGATTCTTAGAATCACACCCCCACCACCTGTCACTCCCATGGTCTCCCACACCGGGCCCTCCCCCTTCACACTCACCACTTAAAGGAGCATCTTTTTTTCCAGGTGGGGGGAGCATTATAATCTCTCTCCCTATCCTCCCACTTATGTGGTCACCCCGCACCCATCCCTCACCCACTCTCAAGTTGCTACGTTACACCACAAGTAGGGAAGAGAGGGGCGGGGAGTGACGGTGGGAGGGGGTGGGGAGTGTTTCGATTTTCTTTTATTTTTTCATTTTTTATTTTTTTGGTTTGATTTTAATTTGTTTTTTTTATATTTTTTTAATATTTTTTTTTAATTTAATTTAAAATTTTAAAATTGTTTTAATTCTGTGTTTTTTCTTAAAAATAAAATAAAATTATGGGGATATTAAATAATAAATAAAAGGAGGGTGTGGGTGTGCTTTTTTTTTTTTTTTTAAAAATAGATTTTTTTTAGGTGGAGAAGGTTTAGTTTTTGAAAATTTAAAATGTATTTTTTTTCTTTTTTGAAATACATGTTTTTTCCCATGGTTGTAGAAGGTAACTAACCTTGAAAAAAAGGATGTTACTGGTAGCACCAATTTTCAATTTAGTGGCTAATTTTATGGTTTTTGTTAGCAACATTATGAGGTTTTAAGGTCATGTTTTCAAAAGGTTGTAATTAACCTTGGAAGAAAATGGTTGCTACTAGTAGCACCACGTTTTAATGGGGGGGTTGATTATCGTGTTTTTGACCCAAAAATATAGGCTTTTAGAGACAAAGTTCTTGTTTTGAGGCCATAGTTCTTGTTAATATGGTAACTATGTTGAAATGGTCCTATAAGAGGATTAAATACACATAGTGTTATGGATGTAGGGAAAAACAAAGAGAATTTTAGTGAGGTAGCCTTTATTTTCCCTTAAGTTATAATTTCTATTTCTTGCTATTGTTTCTATTACTTAGTTGGTTTATCTAGTTTTTTTTTGTCAGTTTGAGGGTTTTACCTCTCTTCTATGGAATAATGGTGGATTTGATTTAGGGTTTTACAACAATTAATGGTTAGCAAATGATGGGGAAGTTTTACTTAGAAAAGGGTGATTTTTTATGAAGCATAAGTGTATTTCCAAAGAGGTTTTCACATCCCTTTATTTACAATTCACATGTTTTTTTTGAGTTGCGCATTGTTCTTCCATGATGTTCTTGGAGAAATGTCACTTCCCTTTGGTCAAGGAGTACTAGTGCTCCTCTTTCTTTGGGAAGTATTGGTGCTCCATGTTGGTTGGGCAACATCGATGCTTCATGTTTATTGAGCAACACTAGTACTCATAATACATCAAATCTCTAAACAATAATTTGTATATATTAAACATATTAAGAGAGGTAGAGAGACTAAAATATGACTCTTAAAAGGAGGAGAAATCTAGGGTTTGTTTCATTTCTATATTTCACATTAGAGAAGAGGAAGAGAAGGATGTTCTATGAGAGGATTAAACAAAAAATAATCCTATGATGCATGGAAAGACCAACAAGATTGCAACCAAATAACCCGTATTTTCCCTCTTCATTATTTCATTTCTCACCATTGTGGATTTTATTTATATTAATCTTCATTTCTCACCATTGTTCCTCATTTCTTTTTTTCTTTTCTTTTTTTAATGGTTTGAAGACTTTATCTCTCTTATGCGAGTTAATCGTGTATTTGTTTTAGGGTTTTAGAACAACAAATATAGCTAGTAAATGAACTGTGAGTTTGGACAAGAAAGGGGTACATTTTGGTTCTTTTTGGGTTCACATCCAAAGGCTTTTCACGTGCCTTTATTCACAAGTTCACATGATTTCTCTAAGCTACACAGAGCTCTTCCCTAGTAGCCTTACAACACTAGTGCTCCACTTTGGCCTAGGAGCATCAACGCTCCATTTGGTCAAGGAGCACTAGTCCACCATTTTGGTCTTGGAGCACTGGAGTTACTAGTGTTATTTTTTTATTTAGGAATGTCAATGCTCCAATTTAGGCATATTAACTCTAATGAATGAGTGGTTTTGGAGAGATTTTATCAAAATTTTGCATGTAATGATTAATTGGTTTTGTAATTACAAGAGACACTCATTAAGTGGCTTGAGACGTTTAACAATCACCATGGTTTTATAAGGGTACTTTCAATATCCTTATGACACTCATTAAATGGCTTGAGAGGTTTAGCAATCACCATGGTTTTATAAAGGTAGTTTCAATATCCTTATCATATTGTAAACTTAACATTTCAATATTAATTTTTGTAAATTTTTAAAATAATATTTTCTATTTTTTTTAATAGTTTCTAATTCCATATTCTTCTAAATATAATTTTTTATTTCAAATAATAAAAAATTATAATTATAATTTAATATATTATATCATTTCAATATTAATTTTTGTAAATTTTTAAAATAATATTTTTTATTTTTTTTAATAATTTCTAATTTCATATTCTTCTAAATATAATTTTTTATTTCAAATAATAAAAATTTATAATTATAATTTAATATATTATATTATTTGAAGTTTTTATTGTAAACCAAATATTTATTATAAATGAAAAATTGCAATAGCTAATACTTACAACAATTAAAAAAAAAAAAAAAGTATGCTATAACTACATTTTAATCATTATGTAGTTATCTAATTCAATTAACCAATGTTAAGAAGTCATAAAAATTAGTAAATGTGAAACAAAGTTGTCAAACAATTAAAAATATTAATTATTTATTAGGTATAAATATTTTTTTAAATAAATTGATAAATTAAGTATTATTAGATATTATTGATGCTCTTCTTTTGCATTAGCACTTTGGTGCTCCACTTTAATCATAGAGAATTGGTCATCCAATTCGACTTTAATCACAGAGAATTAGTCCTTCAATTCCCTTGGTGCACCATTTCACCATAATATTTTTTATTGGTGTTTAAAAAATAAATCATCCACACAAACTTCTCCTTGTCAACCAAAAACCTTGTAAAATCATTGCTAAAACTTTCACAATTATTAGCAAATAAGTTTTTGTAGAGGTTTTTTGAAAATTTTGGTCAATCTAGTGATAATAAAAACCTTCACTAAACCATGTTTTCCTTGTAGTATGAAATCCACATATTTTGAATGCTTGCCCTACAAAAAAATAAACCATATCAGCTAATGGTATGAGAGCATGGTCATTCCATCCACATGGACTGGCTTGATCCTTGAAGCATCAAAGCAAGATCAATTCTATTATGATTGAATTTCTCTATCCAGACTTTGGACATTGTGTTCCTATCCTTTGCATAAATCATTCCAAGTGAAACACAACTATGTGGAGTCACAGTGTTTATATTGGTTTTCTTAGAAGGAAATCCATCACTTATCTTTGTACGAGATTCGAGTTAACAAGGCACCCACCTTATCATCTTGGTTCTAAACCATGTTAAAATCTCCACATATAAATTGGGGTCATCTAACATCTAATATTCCAGCCACTGCAAGCCAAAAACACACACCTTGGGATCATTTCAAGCATAAATGTTGGCCACACCAAGAATGTTGTGATCTACATAAGCCTGACCCAAAGAAATATTTGTGAAGGGTTTCACCCCTAGTCATATACCACCTCAAGAAACTAGGGGGAAGATGAGGATATCAATCCCTCCTTTCCCATACATTCAAATTTTTCCGAATACTTCTTTACTGGACAAGGAATAAGTTCACAAATGCTCACAACATAGAAACCATCCTTGTAGAGGCCATTCTTCCAGCCTGAAACAACTGATACCCCATCAGGTACAAACCCATAGCCCACAGATAAATTGAAGTATTCTGACATATAAATACCATCACCCCTCGAATTCCCTATGAGCATTAAATCTGTGTTGCTTAAGCATCTCAGACCGTTCCTCAGAATGGAATACCAGTTCTCAGCATTGCTTCCATGAAATAAGAATGTGGAACATTGTGGCTTGGTTCTCGATGATTTGGGCCTCCTGAGGATATTTGAATACCAGGGCTCCTTCCTCTTAAGAATATTGGAATACCATGAACAATTTCCATGAGTACCTCCAGGTACTTTGGTTGTCCTCAAGGATTCGAGGTTTACCTCCTTTTCAGGAGAATCGTGTACCACCACGAATTGATAACACTTCCAGTGCGGATGGGTATCATCATCTTTTACAAGTTTCCCATCGTCCTCGGATATGAATACCAATGACAGTTTTTCGGTACACAAGATGAATCAGAGAACGTTATAAGGAAGCTACCAAACTTCCTTTCCAAAATATTTGTCGTCCCATTCTTGAACGGATTTCCCCTCGGTAGTGGACAACCATGAGTGGGCCAGCTTTGCCTTTAGCTCAACTTCATTCCCACATAATCTCATCTCTGAAACTGGAGGAAACGAGTTTATTATACTCCTTAAAACATCCATGTTCTTGTTCTGACTGTTGATCTCCCTACGCTGAGAGCCTGAATTGTTCTCATTATTGAAAAATCCCAAACGCTCTGATACCATGTTGGTTTTACTTCATATGAGATATGAGAGATATTCGATATTTTGTCGCCTTAAGCAAGCTCCTCAAGCTTGGTATGCCAAAACTGACAACTTTCTTATTGACACTGACTTTTCTAGATGTCATTCTGATCCTAATGTCTATACCAAGAAAGTGGGAAGCCATCTCATAATCCTTGTTCTTTATGTTGATGACCTTATCCTTACTGGTAGTGACTCAAAACTTTTAAACCATGTGAAAACCAACCTTAAGAAGAAATTTGAAATGACAGACTTAGGTTTTTTGCACTATTTCTTTGGCCTCTAAGTTTTGCAAACCAATGAAGGAATTTTTATTTCCCAGTCTAAGAATGCTTGTGACCTTCTTTGTCACTTACACATGGAAGATTGTAAACGAGCCTCTTATCCCTTTCAGTCTGGAGTCAAGCTTACTGCCACATGTACTTCTCCCGAAGTTGATGACACTCTGTACTGTCAATTAGTTGGTAGCCTCTTATACTTTACTCATACTTGTCCTGATCTTTCCTTTGTTGATGGTCGTGTTTCTCGGTATATGCAAACACCCCATGAAATCCATTGGAAAGCAGCTAAAAGGATACTTTGGTATGTTCGGGGTACAATTTAGTTCAAGATACATTACAGTTGAGGGGGGACTCCTTTATCGGTTGGTTTCACTGATTCAAATTGGGTCGGCAACCCTCATGATCAGAAGTCTACTCCAGGTTATGTTTTCAGCCTTGGTTTAGGACCTATCACTTGGGAATGTAAGAAACAATAGGCTATTGCACTTTCTTCAGTAGAAGCAGAGTACCAAGCAGCAGAAATTGCAAGTCAGGAATCCTTGTGGCTTCAACAGATCCTTTTAGAGTTTGGATTCCATCAGCAACATCCAACTAGCCTTTGGTGCAGAAATCAGAGTGCCATCAAGCTCACCAAAGACCCATTTAAAAATCAGTGCAACAAACACATCGAGCTACACATGCACTTCATCAGAAAGCTCATTCATGATTGAGTTATTGAAGTTCTCTTTTTCCCTACAAAAGATCAAGTTGCAAACATTTTCACAAAGTCTCTTACATAAGCGAATTTTTCAAACTTCAATCTATGTTAGGAGTTCATGAAGTTTTCATTAAGGGGGGATAGGCTCTAATGCCTCTGTCCTTCTCCTATTGTGTCACTTTTGTAAATCCTTCAATCCTATCCCAAGTTGTGCTTAAGAGGGGATGTTAGGATATTTAGACACTTAGTAGTAAAATAAGAACTACTTGGTCTAATGTGTCGTTAGGTAAAAGTGTGTTTCTTAGTGTGTTTATTTAGTATACATTAGTATGCATTTGTAGTTAGGAAATCCGATGGTCACGATATGTTCTTGACATAGAGTGATCCGACAATTCATATTCTCCTCGATCTTAATGACTACATTGATCTGTGCCTTAACACCCGATTGGTCCATGATCTCTGTTTAAAGAGCATGGAGGGTCATTTTCCGATGATCTATTGTGAGAAACTCTCTTGTAAAATCTCTCTGTAATCTTTTTCTTTTGCATTAATAAAATGCTCCAAGTGGTTGTGTTGGCTGGGGCCATGGATGTTTCTTGTAGGGGTTTTACCACGTCAAAACATCAGTGTGTTGATATTTTTTCTAGTTGTGTGAGTGGTTACTGAAGGTGATCATCCTCTGTTGGAATACCCGTGTTGTCAAACAATCCTCTAGATTGACACCTGGTGGTATGATTTCCCTACCACCCTTAAAATTTTAGGGAAACATTTAGATCTAACCATGAATTCTTCATCAACAACATCAAATTTTCTCCTATTATTGAAAAGAGTTTTATCTAAATCAATAATATGTTATTCATCAATAGGAATGGAAACATCCTCAAACATAGTTATTTTGCATTTAATTTGTTTCTTCTTCTTTTGAGCAAGAGTGGCAACCTTGTTGACACCAATGTTAACATCATTTTCATTTGGGGTTGTTACATGTTTAAATGTGACCTTTCTAACCTTATTATATTATTGGATTTCCTTTCTTTTTGTTTCTTATGTGTCTTTTTTCTACAGTCTGAACTTTTGGCACTCTTTGTTTTTTTTTCATTACTTTTTGTGCCTTGTCGATGTGAAAGACATGAATGATATCTATGATATTTTCCTCCAAGGAATAAATCTCTACCAACATTGGTGAAAGTGGCAGAGAAGAATCCTATAAAAATAAAATATAACAATTTAGTGTCGAATATGTTAGAAAAATATCATGTAGTACTTACAATAATATATAAAACAAATAAAAATAAGCAAACTTACATTTCTTCTCTCGTTGTTTCGCATGAAAAATGCACAGAGTTTTGTAATACCTTATTCAATATTATAATTGTTCATTTTGAAACAATATCTAATATTGGCATATGTTTTTTTGTCTTGTTTAACAAGTGCATAAATAATCTTTGTGCCCAACACCAAACATATATCTCGTAACAAGCCAAGTAATTGATAAGTTGATTGCAAGTGTTTAAACTCAACACAATACAAATATATATATTCTCCATTATTTCTTTGTGTGTCTTTCACATACCAAGAATGACCCATTTTGTTTTCACCTGATGTGGATTTCTAATCTCTAACATTCTTCATATTTTTTGACAATTTAATTGTTGGACCTTGAATAGAAGCACTAGTCTTTTGTTGGTTGGTAGTCTTAGAGCCCCCAATTGTAGTTTTGGATGCCATAATCGTAGATCTTTCTCTAGAAAGATTCACACATACCCTCCTTGGTGCCATTTTCCCTGCATCCAAAATTGAAAAAAAAAAATTCTTAATTTTTATAATAATAATATTTCTAAATTCTTAAACTCGAAATCTTATAAAAATATTACGATACTAAAAAATTTAAAAAATTGCTCTTAAAAACATGAATTGCAAAACAAATTTAATTTACTAATATTTTAATAACGAATTTTGAGGAAAAATTTGTAAAAAAATTATTAAAAAAAAAAACATAAAAAAAAACTAGTAAACAACATTAAACATAAAAATTTAAAAACACAATTAGAAAAAAAAAAATTAGAGAAAAAAATTAAAAAACAAAAGAACTTAAATATAACCTTCTTTAAGTTTATTAAAAAAAACTCAAAATATAACATTTTAAAAAATAATAAAAACAAATAACACAAAAATGGGTGCGGAGGCGATTCTCAAAATTGTCATCTTTCCCCCATTTCATTGCATTTTCATTGAAAATGGAATGAAATGAAATGGGGGGTTCTCACAATTGACCTTGAGAATCACCCCCTCCCCAATTGTATTTTCAATGAAAATTAAATGGAATGGAAGGGAGGGAGGAATGCGGGAGGTGGGGGGAGGGGATGGGTGGAGAGGGGAAAATTTTCAGTATCACACCTTCTTATTTCATTGCAAAATGGGGCGCCTATTGGAGGATAGGGGGAGCACCCATGCTTCTTCCCTCTTCTTCGCTAGGCACCTTAGGCACTCACCCCTTCCCTTTGCTAGGAACCTTGGTTTGAAACCCACCACTCTAATGGAGCACCGACTGGGGTGCCTAGTAAAGGGGAGGTGGGGAGCACCTAAGGGAGGGTTATTTTTTAGAATCACCCCCCCCCCCCCNCATGTTTTTTTTGCTTTCAATTTTTTTCCATCCGTGTTGCCTTTTTTAATGTTATACTTTGGTTTTATTTTATTTTTTTAAGTAAAGTTTCTAACATGTTTTTTTTTTCCTAAGTTTTATTTTTAAATGTTTTATTTTTCTAATTTTGTTTTACAAAATGTATTTTACTCTATATTTTAGGATTTTTTTTTCATGTTTCTCCCCTTTAAAATATACTAAAAATGTATTTTTTTTTCTTAAATATTTAATATTTTTTTTATATAGAGAAAGAATGTATTTAAGGTTTGTTCTTAAAAACAATGTTTTTTCCATAAATGATAAAAATTAAAAAAAATTACTAACCTTTTAAGTGCCATAAGCTTCCTATTGAGTGTCTCGTGATATTCAAACTCCTTTGTAAATTGCTCCATACTCTTTATTCAATGCTTGCAAATATTGAATGAAAAGTAAAGAATATGGAAGAAGAGTGTGATATAACAAAGATGGATCAAACATGGATGTGTTGAGAGAATGTGTGGTAAATTAAAAAATAATAAAAGAATTTGTTTTAGTAATAAGTTAGAAATAAGAGTACTAATATATTTATTTTAGAAATAAGAATACTAACATATTTATTTCATTGTGTACTAACATATTTATTTCATTGTGGTAATGTTTTTTTATTTAACTATATCAAAGTTTTGAAAATATCGATACGGCTTAATCCATAAAATTGCTTCAATATGATGAACATATGCTAAATTGTGAAAATTTGCAAAATTAAAAGCTTTATTTAATTTAAGAGGAAAAAAATTGCAAGGAAATTTTTATTCTCCAAGTTATAAGATTATTTCAAAGATGGCAGAGATTTGTACCATTCTATGCTTTTAGTGAGAAGTCTTGGGTTCATCTAATATAAAAGTTTCAAGAGTCTGAAGCATCAACAACCAATTTGTGTACCTCATCTTTTGGTACTATTGAATTTTATGGAAGTGCCTCCAATGTTAATGAAGAGTTGTATTTTTCATCAAGTGAGGAGTTTTATCATAATGCGGGTAATGAGATTTAACATGTTGATGAAGAAGTACCTAATTATGAGGACTTTCAAGGCCCCATTGTTGAAGAGGAAGAATATGATGGGAATCATTGTTCTCAACAATTTAATGATAATATCAATGATGAGGACAATACTCAAAATCTATTTCCAAGTGATGATTTGGACGATAACTTTCCTTCTAGTGATGACTTTAATGGAAGTAGCATGGAGATTTCAATGATAACATTAGTGTAGAGAAGAGATATGAGGATGTTTCAAATGATGATGGTGTTAATAATGATGAACATTTTTCTCAAAGTGGGGAACTGAAAGGCGCCGATGAAGATGATGAAAATGTTCCTCCAAGTGACGACTTTAAAGGGATTGATGATGACAATGAAGATTTTCCTCCAAGTGAGGATTTTAAAAGAAATGATAATGATTATGATGATGGTGAATATTTTCCTCCAAGTTGAAAATTTAAAGGCATCAATGATATGATGATAGTGATTTTCCTTGAAGTGAGGATTTTAAAGAAACCAACGATGAAGAATTTCCTCCAAGTGATCAATTTAATGGTGTCAATAGTGTTCAAGATGCTGATGATTTTTCTTCAAGTGAAGACCTTCATGATAGATCGAATGACATTGATGAAAATGATAGACATTTACCTATTGAGTTTGATATTCCTCTTAATGATGAGATTAGACATGATGACGATGATGGACCTAAGAACGAAGATCATTTTGTAAGTTATCAAAGTGCAGTGAATCAAGGTGGTAAACATTCTCTTGTTGGTTCTCCTAACAATGATGAGTATGATTATGGTGAGGATGAAATTCCTCCTAGTGAAGAGGATATTCTTGAGACAGAGGAATATGGATATTCTCATAAAATAAATGTAGACAATACAAAGAAGCACTGCATCTATGCCCATGATCAAGAATAGGATTAGACCTTTTTATATCAATCCAAATTGTTCTAGCTATAAAAGGCATAGGAAAGAATTACTCACAAGCACAAGTTCTATTAGTGATTTGATTTTAGGTGAATGTTGTCAAAAAAATTTGTTTGAAATGTATAGGCTACAAGAATGCCAAGGACAAAAAGCAAGACATACTTGTCAATGAATAAAATCATGTAAATATCATATTTAATGGGGTGCATGATATGTACAAAGACATGTTATAATTATTGCACTGGGAATATTCTACTCTACAAAAAGGCATTCAACAAATTCACTCATTTAGTAATCTTAATTTATCAGGAATACAAACAAGTGTTCTTAAACATGACAATAACATTCGCGTACAACTTTATCGCAAGAACTCTCAACTTGAAAAGAACTTTTAGCTCTTCTAATCTATTCCAAAGGTTAGTCCTACTCAATGTGTCAAAAGCTTTTCTAAAGCCAACAAAACAACATAGGAGATTGGTTTTATTATTGTGACATTCCTCTACAATGATCCTAAAGCATGGAAAAATGGCATACAATTGAATTATAGCTCCTAAAATATGACCTAGCCTTTAGCTATTTTTTCGTGGCTTTGTAACCACATATTGAACTTCTTTTCCAAAATAATTCCATATAACATGGCTAAAAATGAACTAATCATACTAATCCTATAATTAAATAATTATTTTTAACTACTTTGAAAAATAAATTAAAATTACAATTAACTTGTTATAAAAAAAA
This sequence comes from Picea engelmannii, assembly GCA_009831015.1. NCBI lineage: Eukaryota > Viridiplantae > Streptophyta > Pinopsida > Pinales > Pinaceae > Picea > Picea engelmannii. The sequence continues at coordinate 668,952 of ML781070.1, forward strand.
TATTAAAAAAAAAAAAAAAATCAAACCAACATACCCATCAAACATAAATTCTACTTAACTAGTCAAATCCGTGAGCAGAGAAAGATCCCTTGTCTTACAAACAAGGGACCTTAAAAATAAATTATTATTATTATATACACAATTTACCTAATGAATAAGTATAATATATCAACATACTATATTTAACAAAATAAATATAAATATATAAGCGAAGTTCATAAGACTCCATGTGAAGTCCAAATCATATAAAAGTAGTTATTGACTCGACTTAATAAAAAATATACATAAAAGTCATTGTCTTTTGCACAGTAAATTTGAATCCTCATCTATTTGTCTCAATAGATGTTGTTCCTCTTCATACAGCTGCTCAAGAGCCTTCTCCAATGAGGCTAGGAGCTCTGGATCAAAAAGGGGATAGTCCACACTTGATTCTCCATCGTTTGCTAATTTGTCATCGATATTCAAAACAGGGGAATCATCTCGTTCCATTTTTGCTCCATCATTTGATGGTTGACCGGAGTTGCCACTATCATTGGTCTTTGACAATTTATCCCCAATTTCAGAATAGCCTAATGACAATCCAGTAGATACACCTGGTGAATAAAGATGTCCTCCACCCATCAGCCACTCTTTCAGGCTTCCAATTGCAGAAAACTCAGGAGTACTTGGAATAATGATACCGCCAAGATCATTAAGCTTAGCTCTTACATGCATTCTTCTTTTACCTGAACTTGTCTCCGTGGATTCATCTTTTTCTAAATATTCCTCTGCCATATCAGTGTTTCCTATATTCGTCTCGACACTGTGACTGTTTTCCCGACTGCCACTGTTTTCTGAAATTGTCTCTGCGATGCCATTGTTTTCCTCCTTGCTATTGTTTTCTGAAACTGCTTGTGCGAAGCCATTGTTTTCCTCACTGCTATTGTTTTCTGAACCTGTCTGTGTGATGCCATCATTTTCCTTACTACTATTATTTTCGGAAGCTGTGTGTGGGATGTAACTGTTTACATCATTTTTCGTGTCACTTGGCTCAACAGAGCGCTGCACAACAGCGAACTCGAAAGAGCAATCATCATCGTCTTCTGATTCCTCTTTCCAATCAATAACAACTGGAATCATGTTTCTTTCACTGAATGAAAGTGGTGGACATGAATACAGCCTAGATAGTGAACTCGAGCTAAATTCATTGATAGTTTCTATGTGCTCAAGTCCTAAATAATAAATATGTCTTTTGGAGTTTGTATCCCAAATGAGTCTCTTCCTCCTGGCAAGAAAGG
>ML781070.1:673710-704941 GCA_009831015.1 Picea engelmannii
AACTTGAAATCGAACTCACCTTACGGAGGGATCATTATATGGAAAAAATCAGGTACAGAATATGGGAGGCAAAATGATTTCACACAGATAACAATTATAAATGAAAGATAATTCATAAATATGTTAACAATGTTGGGAATGTGTTGTTTGAAATCTACCAAGTTTTTAATATATACACCTTTATTTCACTAAGTATAAGTATAATATATCAATGTATTATAATAATATAATAATTTATTTTTAACCTCTTCTAGGATTTGATTTGAACTTGTGACCTCTCATGAAGAATTATATTTAACAAATTAAATATAAATCCAAATTTTATAAAAATAGTTATTAAGTGAAGTTAATTAAAAATAAACATCAATCTAACAATTTAATTTAAGATCAAATTTAATCATATTTCTTGTTTAAAATTTAATTTATATATTATTATAATAAAAATATATAATTATTTATTTTTTATAATTAAATTCATTTTATTTTTATTTTTTAATGTACATCTCTCCTATATTAAATTGTAAAGCATTTAATTAATCTCCATGTAATAAAAAGCATAAAAATCATAAAAATATTTTTATGATTAAACAACATGAAATTAAACTAACTTCCACGATAACACTTTGTCACTAAGCCAATTACATTGCTTCCACATGAAAAAGGCATTCGTGAAGGGCAGTGAGGGGTGCTTCAACTCGACTTTCTACATTTATTTTAGTAACACTTAAATTTATGTGATAATCACATTAGACTTGCAATAATTAAAGTTAGTAGTTGTTATCCTATATTGAATTAAACAAAATTAAATCCTATATTGAATTAAACAAAATTAAATGTGTAAAGAATGGTCCCTCTGTATGAAAATATTTTCAAAGAATGGTTTGATATTCCTACGTAATTAGACGTGCAAATTACACGTAGATTAGGCCAAATTATTACCTTAATGGAGTTATTTAATTGATAATATTATTATTATAAATTTTATAATAATAAAGGTGCAACTTCATTATTATAAATTTTATAATAATGAAAGTGATGGAATTAAGTGCGATGTGATAATTATCAAGTTTATTTTAATTAACTTTAATCATCGTTTTTCTGGTTATATGTGACTGAATGAGTGATGCGTAGATAATAATTACTAATAGTAAATGTTTAGATTTAAGATATATTTTTTATTATTAATTATGTTTGAGATTAATAATTAAAATTAAAATATTTAAAAGTATCTCACTAAAGAGTGTGAGCACCCGTGCTTTATGGTGTAAGGTGATGATCGTGTGAGACGTGCGAGAATGAATAAAATGTGATGCATAAAATGTCTCAAAGAAAGGTCAATTCTTTTATATATATATATATATATATATATATAAAGATATGTTAACTAATTGATAAGATGGTAGGCAAATAACTGATGTAATTGGAGTAGTATAAGAAGTATTACATAGCATAAAAGTGAAGAATCTAAAAGCACTAGTTCTAAAATTGGATTTAGTCAAAGCTTATGATAAGTTGGATTGGAGTTTTTTTTAATTTGTTTTACTATAGGTTGGATTAAGCTTAGAAGCAACTGATTGGATCATGGGTTGTGTGACATAGCAAACTTGAATGATCAATGGGAATACTACATGTTTTTTTTAAATCTTCAAGGGGATTAAGGTAAGGTTGCCCTTTATCTCCACTACTTTTCCTTATTGTTATTGAATCACTGATCAATGGGAATACTACATGTTTTTTAAATCTTCAAGGGGATTAAGGTAAGGTTGCCCTTTATCTCCACTACTTTTCCTTCTTGTTATTGAAGGACTGATCAATGGGAATACTACATGTTTTTTTAAATCTTCAAGGGGATTAAGGTAAGGTTGCCCTTTATCTCCACTACTTTTCCTTCTTGTTATTGAAGGGCTGAGCAGAGGGTTCAGGAAAAGAAACTTGAGGGTGTTATTGTGGCGAGAGGGTTAAATATTACACATTTAATGTTTGTAGATGATGTAATATTGTTTGGGATCGGTTGCATTGCTGAATGGAAAGCATACAAGGAGGTCTTGGATTTATTTTGTAAGGCTACAGGGATGGAATTCAGCCCTCGAAAATCTAGTTTCTTAGAAGCAGGATGAGATGATGTAGAGATTAATTTGTTGAAGGAATTGTTCCCCTTTGAAGTTAAACCAATAGATACAGGCTTTAAGTATCTTGGGTTTTACATTAAACCAAATTGTTATACAAGAGTAGACTCGTTTTGGCTAGAGAAAAAATTTGAAAAGAGAATCAGGAGTTGGAATCATAGGTGGCTTACCCTGGGTGGTAGAGTCATACTTGTAAAAGAAGTACTTGAAATCATTTCGGTGTATTGGTTGCCATTGGCAAAAATTCCCAAATATGTACTAAACAATATTAGAAGAAGGATCTTCATCTTTCTGTGGTCTGGTAAAAAAGGAAAGGAAGGTATACATCTTTCAAACTGGAAAAAAGATTGCAAAACCTAAAAAGGTTGGTGGATGGGGAATCAAAAATATTTTTATATTTGGACAAGCATTGGCGGAAAAAATCTTATGGAGATGCCTTATGTTACCTGGCCTTTGGCATGAGGTAATTATGAAAAAATATCTTAAAAGGAAAATTGTTGAGAAGTGGTTCAGGTAGGGGAGAAAAAACTTGAATGAAACTTCCAATTTCTAGAGAGCCCTTACCTCTTCGGTAAACATAATTTATGATTGGTTGGTATGGAAGCCTAGGAGTGGGAGAGATATCAGAATTGGGGTTGATCATATGGTTGGATCCCACACTTTCTACAAATTATCTGAGAATCTGTTATTAATGTAATAACAAGGGATTATCTGTCTTGCTCATGTAGGGACAAATGCACATGAAGGTATAAACTCTATAAGGTGGAAAAAAGATGAAACTTTAGGCCTAGAAGGAGCTCAAAAAGATGAATGGATAAACTATACTAAAGGATTGGTAAGTGTTGGAATTGAATTAAATGATTAGAAAGACACGTTATTGTGGTCTTGGGATACCAAACAAGGTCAAGTAAATGCCAAATTAGCATATGAAGTTCAAGTGATGGAGGAAAAGGGGGCAGAGCCAAAATTCTGGTACTCTAAGATTTGGAAGTGGAAACTACCACTGAAAGTAAAACTGTTTGGCTGGTTATTGATGGAACAAAGAGAATTGGTAAAAAGGGGGCTTTGAGGGTCCTAACATCTGTGTGCTTTGTAAGGAAAGTGAAGAATTTGTGCTACATTTATTTGGGGATTGTAGTTTCATAAAAAATATCTAGCAGACTATTTCTAAGGAACATAATCTGGTCAATAATTGGCAAGGAGGAATTTTTGAAAAGAGTCTTCTTAACTAGTTAAAGACGAAGGAAAACTGGAATGAAATCCCTTGTTTTATTAGTTGGGAGGTTTGGAAGCATATGAACCTATTGATATTTGAAGATCAATAAAAAAAAACCTTTTTAGAGTTTGTAACTACATTTTACGGGACTTGGGGGAACACAAATTTACACAGGATACTCTTCTCAAAAGGATCGATAGACCACCATCACTTGACTGGGATGGGGCAGTAGGATTCTTCGATGGGGCTTCACAGGAAAGAGGCTCAAAGTGTGGGGCTGAAGCCATTCTGAAATGTCGAATAATGGGCACATATAAACTAAAATTAAATTGTAGAAAAGGAACAAATTCTAAAGGGGAATTGATGGCACTTTGGTTAATTTATATTTTTCTTATTTTAAACATGTACCAAGGTTACTATTGATGGGAGATTCTAAGGTTATTATCGATTGGTATACTAATGAAAATAATTTTCAAGTGATATTGTTGCAGCCCTGGATGTCAAAGATTAGATCGTTGAGCAACAAATTTCAACAAATCAAAGCCCAACATATATATAGAACTTACAATCAGATTATTGACCGACTTTCTAAGGAAGCATTGCTTTTAGAGGAAGGAGGTATATATTGCTCACGGGTTACAGATGGACAGCAAGAAATATATGAAAGAATATTAATAGCAGTCTTTAGGATACTCTGTATTTGGAAATTTTGTAAATCACAGACATAAGGAGGTCATAATCTTTTTTTATTATTTTGGATATAGTTGTGTATTGAACAAGGATTACATGAAAAATGTTGAATAGGAGTTTAAAACAAATTAGCCTTTTTGGAGCATGGATATAGTTTTGTAATGATCTGAAAAAAGACAGTTTTATATTTACTAATATAAGTGTTTTTTTCTTAAAGAAAAAAAAAGATACAATTTTTATTTATAAATTTTAATATTAGATTAATAAGGTGGATGGAATTTAACAAAGTCAATTGATTGTTTAAAGTATTGAAGTAAGGGTTTTAGGAATGGTGTGAGGTTTGGGATTTGGTATTTTATCTTTGTATTAAATTTTATTTTTTTATCTTTACATTGTGGTGTATTTTATAGGCAGGGTTGTTTTCATATGCTTATAAGAAGTTAATATTACTGGGTTTACAAGAAGTTAATATTATTGGGTTTTCTTGAGAATGTGACATACAAGTATGCTTGGCACTGTGATTATCTTGCACATTTTTTTATATTTTTAATTTTGATTTTATTTTGTGATAATTAAAATAAAATTGTTTTGGGTGAATTTTTGTTGACCATTGGAATATGAAACATTGTATTTAGAATTTGAATAGTCAAGGTGGTTGTAAGGTCAAAAGTCAAGGAGCCAAGCATGAATATGAAGTTTGTGATGCTCTATAAATTTAATGAAGGCCCCAGAGCATTAGGCATTAATTCAATAAAGTTACAAAAATTGTGGTTGGTTTGGTAGTTCTACTTGTTTTCAATTTAATTGCAGAATTGATTGGTTATTTCTATGTTATTGAGGTATATTTATGCTTGTTTTTAATTTAACTACAAATTGTGGTGGTTTCCTATTTAATACTGGAATTAAATTTGTTTAAATTATTGAAATATTTCTCCATGTATGTAGGATATTCCCATCAAATACATTGTTGAACAATTGACGACCCTCAACATCGAGAGGGTCATACAAATAACTAAGCAATGATCGAGTGAGAGTTTACATTCCAAGTATAATAATACATGGAGGGAAAGAAATATGGCCATGAAGAAATGATTGGATGTAAATTATATCAAGATGTTTAAGGAGAAAAGTAGGAATTGCAGCAAGACCATTACCTTGGATGAATTAATGGATTCCCTTACATAAATGTGGGATGAGAAAGCCCATGGACTTGAACATTCCCATGTGAATTATAAAAGGCCATGTGGGACTTTGTTAGGACAAACTTTCTATAGGTCTATAAAGAATCTCCAAGGGCATAGTCTCTTGGCATTGACATCTTGAATCAAGGGTTAATCAAATATATTCCCAAGGGAGGAGACCCATAACTCATCACCAATTGGAGACCAATTACCCTACTTACCTATAATATTTTTCCAAGGTGCTCATGTTGTGATTGAAACATATTTTTTCAAGGTTGTGATCCCTTAACCAATGAGCTTCATTTGAGGATGTTAGATTCTAGACAATGCTAAATTGTCATTTGGGAAGGCTAGATGCTCTCTTCATAAATATTCACTTCAAGAAAGCATATGATAGGGTGGAATGGCCTTTCATATTAGTCATGCTCAAAGCCCTTAGCCTCGGCCCCATTTTGTTCAAGTGGTGGAAACATTGCTTGTGAATACCTCGACTTGCCTTTCCATCAACCAGTGCAAGTGTAAGGAGGTAGGTATATTCTTACGAATTTGGTAGGGTTTCCCACTCACTCCATCCTTTTATGTTTTGGTCACATTTAATCATTGGGATACCTCTTGAACCGTAAAATGGGTTTAGGTATTATAAGAGGAATTCCCTTTCCCAAACAACGTAGTTACCAACTTGACAAAAAGCCTCCAAAGTTCTCATTTTTTAGAGGTTGCATTTAGTAGTTATTTTTACCCCTATTTCAAAAAGTGGTACTATTAGTAGCACACTTTCCTTTTTCGGGGTTAAAATTACCACCTTCTACAACCATCAACCTCACAATGTTGTCAACAAAAACCTTAAAATAAATCCCTAAATCAAAAAGTGATCTAATAACATAACCATTTAAAAAATAACATTTTTAAAACGAAAAATTAAAAAACAAAACAACTAATTTAAAAAATAATAAAAAAAAACTTTATATAAAAACAAAACAAAATAAACAAATTAAAAAATATATATTAAAAAACAAATTAAATCAAATTAAAAATATATATACACCAAAAAAAATGTAAGTTTTGTGGTGGGGGTGATTCTTAGAATCACACCCCCACCACCTGTCACTCCCATGGTCTCCCACACCAGGCCCTCCCCCTTCACACTCACCACTTAAAGGAGCATCTTTTGTTTTCTATTTTTTTTTTTTTTTTTCCGGGTGGGGGGAGCATTATAATCTCTCTCCCTATCCTCCCACTCATGTGGTCACCCCCGGCCTCCCTCACCCACTCTCAAGTTGTTAAGTTACACCACTAGTAGGGAAGAGAGAGGGGTGGTGAGTGACGGTGGGAGGGAGTGGGTAAACAAGAGATGGGGCGGTGATTTTAGGAATCGCCCCTTACCAAACTTGTATTTTTTCTTTTGTGTTCCAATTTTCTTTTCTTTTTTCATTTATTTTTGTTTGATTTTAATTTGTTTTCTTTATTTATTTTTTAATATTTTTTTCCTTTAATGTATTTTTTTAATTTAATTTAAAATTTTAAAATTGTTTTAATTCTGTGTTTTTTTCTAAAAATAAAATAAAATTATGGGGATTTTAAATAATAAATAAAAGGAGGGTGTGGGTGTGCTTTTCTTTTTTCTTAAAAATAATAGATTTTTTTTTTTTTTAAGGTGGGGGAGGTTTAGTTTTTGAAAATTTAAAATGTATTTAATTTTTTTTGACTTGTTTTTTCCCATGGTTGTAGAAGGTAACTAACCTTGAAAAAAAGGATGTTACTGGTAGCACCACTTTTCAATTTAGTGGCTAATTTTATGGTTTTTGTTAGCAACATTATGAGGTTTTAAGGTCATGTTTTCAAAAGGTTGTAATTAACCTTGGAAGAAAATGGTTGCTACTAGTAGCACCACTTTTTGATGGGGGGGTTGATTATCGTGTTTTTGACCCAAAAATATGGGCTTTTAGAGACAAAGTTCTTGTTTTGAGGCCATAGTTCTTGTTAATATGGTAACTATGTTGAAGTGGTCCTATAAGAGGATTAAATACACATAGTGTTATAGATGTAGGGAAAAACAAAGAGAATATTAGTGAGGTAGCCTTTATTTTCCCTTAAGTTATTCTTTAATTTCTCCCCGTAGTTGATTTCATTCCAATTAATTTCTATTTCTTGCTATTGTTTCTATTACTTAGTTGGTTTATCTAGTTTTTTTGTCAGTTCGAGGGTTTTACCTCTCTTCTATGGGATAATGGTGGCTTTGATTTAGGGTTTTACAACAATTAATGGTTAGAAAATGATGGGAAAGTTTTACTTAGAAAAGGGTGATTTTTATGAAGCATAAGTGTATTTCCAAAGAGGTTTTCACATCCCTTTATTTACAATTCACATGTTTTTTTTGAGTTGCGCATTGTTCTTCCATGATGTTCTTGGAGCAATGACACTTCCCTTTGGTCAAGGAGTACTAGTGATCCCCTTTCTTTGGGAAGCATTGGTGCTCCATGTTGGTTGGGCAACATCGATGCTTCATGTTTATTGAGCAACACTAGTACTCATAATACATCAAATCTCTGAAAAATAATTTGTATATGTTAAACATATTAAGAGAGGTAGAGAGACTAAAAGATGACTCTTAAAAGGAGGAAAGATCTAGGGTTTGTTTCATTTCTATATTTCACATTAGAGAAGAGGAAGAGAAGGATGTTCTATGAGAGGATTAAACAAAAAATAATCATATGATGCATGGAAAGACCAACAATATTGCAACCAAATAACCCTTATTTTCCCTCTTCATTATTCCATTTCTCCCCATTGTGGATTTTATTTATATTAATCTCCATTTCTCACCATTGTTCCTAATTTCTTTTTTTCTTTTCTTTTTTTAATGGTTTGAGGACTTTATCTCTCTTATGTGAGTTAATGGTGTATTTGTTTTAGGGTTTTAGAACAACAAATATAGCTAGCAAATGAACTGTGAGTTTGGACAAGAAAGGGGTACATTTTTGTTCTTTTTGGGTTCACATCCAAAGGCTTTTCATGTGCCTTTATTCGCAAGTTCACATGATTTCTCTAAGCTACACAAAGCTCTTCCCTAGTATCCTTACAACACTAGTGCTCCACTTTGGCCTAGGAGCATCAACGTTCCATTTGGTCAATGAGCACTAGTGCACCATTTTGGTCTTGGAGCACTAGAGTTACTAGTGTTATTTTTTGGTTTGAGACTGTCAATGCTCCAATTTAAGCATATTAGCTCTAATGGATGAGTGGTTTTGAAGAGATTTGATCAAAATTTTGCATGTAATGATTAATTGGTTTTGTAATTACAAGAGACACTCATTAAGTGGCTTGAGACATTTAACAATCACCATGGTTTTATACGGGTACTTTTAATATTCTTATGATACTCATTAAGTGGCTTGAGAGGTTTAGCAATCACCATGGTTTTATAAGGGTAGTTTCAATATACTTATCATATTGTAAACTTAACATTTCAATATTAATTTTTGTAAAAATAGTATTTTCTATTTTTTTACTAATTTCTAATTTCATATTCTTCTAAATATAATTTTTTATTTCAAATAATAAATAATTATAATTTAATATATTATATTATTTGAAATTTTTATTATAAACCAAATATTTATTATAAATGAAAAATTGCAATAGCTAATACTTACAACATTAAAAAATAAAAAAAATTATGCTATAACTACATTTTAATCATTATGTAGTTATCTCATTCAATTAACCAATGTTAAGAAGTCATAAAAATTAGTAAATGTAAAACAAAGTTGTCAAACAACTAAAAATATTAATTATTTATTAGGTATAAATATTTTTTAAAATAAATTGATAAGTTAAGTATTATTAGATATTATTGATGCTCTTCTTTGGCATTAGCACTTTGGTGCTCCACTTTAATCATAGAGAATTGGTCCTCCAATTCGACTTTAATCATAGAGAATTAGTCCTTCAATTCCCTTGGTGCACCATTTCACCATAATATTTTTATTGGTGCTTAAAAAATAAATCATTCACATAAACCTCTCCTTGTCAACCAAAAACTTTGCAAAATCATTGCTAAAACCTCCACAATCTCTCCTTGTCAACCAAAAATCTTGCAAAATCATTGCTAAAACCTCCACAACTATTAGCAAATGTTTTTGTAAAGGTTTTTTGAAAATTTTGGTCAATCTAGTGATAATAAAAACCTTCACTAAACCATGTTTTCCTTGTAGTATGAAATCCACATATTTTGAATGCTTGTCCTACAAAACAATAAACCAAATCAGCTAATGATATGAGAGCATGGTCATTCCATCCACATAGACTGGATTGATCCTTGAAGCATCAAAGCAAGATCAATTCTATTATGAATGAATTTCTCTATCCAGACTTTGGACAATGTGTTCCTATCCTTTGCATAAATCATTCCAAGTGAAACATAACTATGTGGAGTCACAGTGTTTATATTGGTTTTCTTAGAAGGAAATCCATCACTTATCTTTGTATGAGATTTGAGCTAACAAGGCACCCACCTTATCATCTTGGTTCTAAACCATGTTAAAATCTCCACATATAAATTGGGGTCATCTAACATCTAATATTTCAGCCACTGCAAGCCAAAAACACACACCTTGAGATCATTTCAAGCATAAATGTTGGCCAAAGCAAGAATGTTGTGATTTACATAAGCCTGACCCAAAGAAATATTTGTGAAGGGTTTCACCCCTAGTCATCTACCACCCCACGAAACTAGGGGGGAGATGAGGATATCAATCCCTCCTTTCCCTTACTATGTTATGACACAACCATTTGTGATCCCAACCAAATAGCAAAGAGGGTCATTCTCAACAATAACCCAATAATTTTAACTTCTTGTAAGCATAAAAAATCAAACCTAGTAATAAAATACATCGCAAGTGTGATAATGTGCTTTAACATAGTCACTCAAACCCATACATTCCACAATAAAACTTTCATTGATAACTTCCAATGTTGTGCATCTCCTCCTCATTTTCCTGAAGGCCAAGTAGAGCTTCAAAAAGCTGGAACTAGTAGCCATTTTCATGGATAAATCCAATCCTAAATAATGAAAGGTTGAAGATTCTTTATCAAGTTATTTCTTATGTCCTCATCCTACTCATGCAACATTAGTAGGGGTGAAACAGTGTATGCTTCCCTCCCTATTGAGAAGTTCTAAAACTTCATGAGGGTGTTTCTTTTCACATTAAAGGAATGGATATTAGACTAGCTAGCATGGACACCTTTTATGTTTGGGCCTTCAAAAACTCATTACTTTTATTTCTTCAAGCCACCTCAATCCATCCTCCCTCTAACACATTGGCCTAAGAACCAATAGGGCCTTAGGGGATGTCACGGGGGATTCACCTTGTTGACCAATATCTTATCACGTGCATTCATAAAGGGGGTTTATAAATTGTGAAAATAAGGTCAATATATTATTGGTATTAGGGGGGATGCAAAGTATGGGGGAATTTATAGGCATTGGGGGTATAAAAAGTGGCATCTAGTAAAAATAGGGGTTTTTATTATTGGAAATATGTATTGGAAGGGGGGTCTAACAAAAGGATTTTGGGAGGTATTTATTAATATCTAGTGAAATTAGGGGTATTCTTTAATATCACATGAACGCACATGCTATGTCACGGGTTCACGGAGTGAAGACCCTGTGGGGGATGTATAGGGCCAGGGCCTATTGTGGGTAGGGTTTTTTAATCAAGAGATAGTTTTGAATATGGTGACCTAGGTTTTGACACTAAAAATGGCTATTGAGGAGAGGTTAATCCATGAAGGTATGTTCCACTTTTTTGGAAGAGGCAAAGGAAAAAATAGTGTGAGGATACCCTTGATCGAGGTATTAATACCTCTATCAAGGCTATAAAAAGCCATAGGTTGAGGATTTAAGTTTATTTCAACCAACCCTTGATTGAGTTCACTAGAGAGTCAAGTTAACCCAAAATGGAGGGTTTAACACTCGATCAAGGGTTTAAAAATAAACACCTTCATCCCTATCTTTCTATCAATAAAATGAATGAGGAGAGTGTGAAGTCGTGGCGAGTTCTTAGCTTGGCTAGTGTACAACTCACAATTATCCCCATGTTATGAAATGATCTTTAAATATCAAACGATTACACATGTTATTTTATTTTCCATGCATGCCAATATTTCTCTATGTTTGTTCCATTATTCCAACTCTAAATGTATTAAATGGGGCCATACTACGAACCCTATAGATCAACTCTGAACCAAAATTACAAATATCGATTTATCGATTTAGAAAATGATCTTAAATTAATCTAATCATTTTTTCCCATAGTAATAAAAAGTCTACAATAATCGGGGCTATAGGCCTAACATTTGTTGATACAATCTGAAGGCCCCAACGTGCAACTACAACATCATGTGTAGACCAAACTTGGCCACCTGAAATAACCCATTGGTGGTCCATAAGGGGGAAAACTTCCACTCTTGCAATATACCTCTAGGTCTTGGGCCATTAAATTATTTCCTTACATCCAAGGAAGATGAGTTCATAACCCATCAAAAGCAATATTATGTCATACTCTAGGACCAAACGGCAGTTTGAACCTAGATAGTATATGCAAGTAATTTGATATCCCTTATAGATAATCATTGAGTTTACTTCAATGGGGACATTTCATTACAAGTAGCATTGAGCTTTAGTCCCATGCATGATACTATATTCTAACCCTAGTTGTAGTTTAAAATCATACCTAGAAAGGGGTAAAATTATACAAAGTATGGGTGTATTTCCAAAGAGGTTTTCACCTTCCTATATTTGTAGGTTCACATGGTTTTTTTGAGCTACACATTATTATTCCCTAGTGTTCTTGGAGCACTGTCAGTTCCCTTTGATTGAGGAGTACTAGTGTTCTCCTTTGGTTGGGAAGCATTGATGTTCCACATTAGTTGGGGAGCATCGATGCTCATGTTGGTTGAACAACAAGAGTGCTCCTAATACATGAAAGCTTTGAACAATAATTTGTATTTGTTAAACATATTAAGGGAGGTGGTAACACTACAAGAAGACTATTAAAAGGAGGGGAAATATAGGTTTTTGTTTCATTGATATATTTCACATCAAAGAATAGGAAGAGGAGGTAATTATGTGAGAGGGTTAAAGACAAATAGACATGAATGTGTGGAAAGAACAAAAAGATTGCAACCAGATAACCCTTATTTTCTCTCTCCATTATTCCATTTCTCCCCTTTATGGATTTTATTTCTATTTATTTTCATTTCTCACCAGTGTTCCTCATTTCTTCGTGGGTTTTACTACTTTTTCATTTTCACTGGTTTGAGGGTTTTATCTCTCTTATGTGGGTTAATAGTGGATTTGTTTTGGGTTTCTACAACAATGAATATGGTTAGTAAATGAGTGGTGAGTTTGGACAATAAACTAGTGCATTTCTGTGCATCATGGGTTCATTTCCAAAAGGGTTTTCACGTGTCTTTATTTGTAGATTCACATGATTTCTCTGAGCTACAAAAAGTCTCCCTTGGTGGCATTAGAACACAAGTGCTATAGTTTGTTAGTGAAGCATTGGTGTTCCTCTTTGTCTTGGGAGAACTAGTGCTCCACTTTGGCTAGGAACTAGTAGTGCACCATTTCAATCTTGGAGTACTAGTGCTCCACTTTGGCTAGGAACTAGTAGTGCACCATTTCAATCTTGGAGCACCAAAGCTACTAGTGCTATTATTTGGTTTGGAAGCATCAATGCTCCACTTTGGGCATTTAACTCTAATGGATGAGTGGTTTTGGAGAGTTTTCATCAAACATTTTGCATGTAATGATTAATTGGTTTTGTAATTATAGGAAATGCTCAAATTAATTGGCTTGAGTGGTTTAACTATCATTATGGTTTTGTATGGTTGGTTTCACTATATTTATTATATTGTAAAACTTAACATTCCAAGTAAACCACTCAAATTAATTGGGTTCAGAGGTTTAACTATCATTGTGGTTTTGCATGGTTGGTTTCACTATATTTATTATATTGTAAAACTTAACATTTCAATTAAAATTATTGTAAAAATAATATTCCTCTATTTTTCCTATTTTTTTATTTCATATGCTTCTAAATACAATTTTTTATTTCAAATATTCAAAATTATAATTATAATTTAATATTTTACTATTATTTTAAAGTTTTTATTGTAAATCAAATATTCATTATAAATTAAAAATTAAAAACGGTAAGAATTAACACTTGCATATATTCAAAATATTGCTACATTTTTAATCATGTATTTATTTTAATTCAATTGAAAAATGTTAATAAGTCATTAAAATTAAAAAATACAAAACAAAGTTGTTAAATGTTTAAAAATATTAATTATTTATTCTAAATATAAATATTTTTATAATAAATTAATAATTTAATTATTATAAGATATCATTGATTATCTTTAGCATTGGTTATTCAATGCTCCACTTTAATCTTAGAAAATTAGTCCTCCAATTCCCATGGTGCACCAGTGCTCAGAGTCCACATTGGTACATGCACACCCGGTGCTCCACATTGGTATTGGAGCACCAATCCACCATATTTCTATTGGTGCATTGAAAACAAAACATTCACAAAAGCCTCTCGCTATTGGCCAAAAACCTCGAAAAATCATTACTAAAACCTCCACAACCATTCGTGAAGGTTTTTATGGAGGTTTTTTTGTTTTTTCAATTTAGTAAAATAAAAACCTTTGTTAAATTATGATCTCCTTATAGTAGGGCATACACATCTTTTAAATGTTCATTCCACAAGACAATAAACCAAATTAGCTAATGGTATGAGAGCATAATCATTCCATCCACATGGACGGACTTGATCCGTGAAGAATTATAGAACAATGAATTTTATTATGAAAGATTTGCTCTATCCAACCATTGGAGAATGTGTTCCTATCACTTACATAAATTATTCCAAGTGAACCACAACTATGTGGAGTCATGGTGTTTGAGTTAATTTTCTTAGAAGGAAATACATGGCTCCTCCCCCTGCGAGATTCGAGACAACAAGGCACCCTCCTTATCTTCTTGGTTCTAAACCATATTAAAATCTTGTCATGGGTTATCTGGCATCTAATATTCTATCCACTTCAAGCCAACAACACACACGTTGAGATAATTTGAAGCATAAATGTTGGCCAAACCAAGAATCTTAAGTAGGACCCAAAGAAATCTTTGTAAAGGGTTTCATCCTTACTACCATCCCAAGAAACTTAGGGATGAGGAGGATAGAAATCCATCCTTTCCCTCACTGTGTTCTAACACAATCATTTGTGAACCTAACCAAATAATAAAGAGGGTCATTCTAAGTAATTTTAACTTCATGTAAGAATAACAAATCAAACTCAGTAATCAAAGACATCATAAGGGTGACAATGTGCTTTACCATAGTCACTCAAACCCATACATTCCATGGGACAAATTTCATTGAGAACTTCCAATGTTGTGCATCTCCTCGTCATTTTCCACAAGGCCAAGGAGAGATTCAAAAAGTTGAAACTAGTAACCACTTTCATTGGTGAAGCCAATCCTAAATAATAAAAGGTTGATGATTGTTTACTAAGCTATTTCTTACATCCTCCTCCTGTCATGTAACAATAGAAGGGGTAAACGAGTTTATGGTTCCCTCCCTACTCAAAAGGTGGACAAAACATCATGAGGGTATTGTTTTTTTCATTGAAAGGTTGAAGGGTTGGCTAGCATGGACACCTTCTATTCTCAGGCCTTCAAAAGATCATTACCTTTATTTCTTCAAACCACCTCAATCCATCGTTTGTCTAACACATTGGTTTGAGAACCAATCAGACCTCAAGGGGTCTACATGGCTAGGGCCTATTGTTGAGTTACTGAGAGGGGGGAGGGGGGGGTGTGAATCAGTAATGTGAAATTATACCAATTATTAATCCTTTAAACCATAATGTATATTCTTTTAGTTATTCAACCATGTTCATCTGTTCATCATCAATATCTTACTGTATCATAAGCATTAACATTCATCAGTGCATAATAAACAATAACAAACACATCCACACAACACACAATACACCTATATTTACATGGAAACCCAATGCAGGAGAAAACCACATAATGTTTTTCTTATATGTCAAGAATTACATTCAAGGAAGCACCAACTTCCAATTCTCTAGCTACCACTGGAAGGAGGATTTGACCCCTAGTTTCTCAGGCTACAACTTGAGGGAAGATCCAACTCCCCAATTCTCTGGCTACAACCAGAAGGAGGCTACAACCAGAAGGTGGCTACAACCACATATCCTTGCCCCATCCAATCGCCCTGAAATATAAGTAGAATGATGGAACCACTGTCACACTGTCACTATGAGATATACTATTGTAAGCCTATACCAATCTATGCCACTGACATCTAATCAACCTGTGCCACTGTCATGTAACCAACCTATACATGTACCTTGCCCGTACCAACAAAAATAAATACAACAACAACATGTACCAATACTCTCTTCAATATATCATATTTGATAACATAGATCTCATACCCAAAATCACAAGAATCTCACTCAAACCATGTGTCAACAATGCACATCAACCATGTACATCAACACTATACAAAGATAACAACCAACATGTACCAATCATGTATCAACAACAAACCAAACTATGTCTCAACAAGATGTATCAAGATCACCATGTACTTCAAGTATGTATCTCATCTGTGTACCCAATCATATACCTCTACCATATACCAATAGCATACACCAAGATAACCAACAAGATACCTCTAGCAATGCACCACACTCTCCATAAATCAAATACCATAAATCCTCACATCAACCATGTTCCACAACCTCACTATTATACAACCTCTATTTGTACCAATAAATTCAACAACATACCTCAACCAAAATCCCTCAAACATGAACCGATACTAAACTTCAGTAGATCTGCCTTAGATCAACTCTACAACAAGCCCTAAACTTCCAAGAGGGCATCCAACAGATTTACAAGGAAAACCTTCAACCAGATTCATAGATTCAACACTACACATATGAAAACCATACATTTTTCTTCTTGTAGCGTTTCACTGCCACGGTTTTGTTGCCGTGAATCTGTTGCTGCAATTTTTATGCTGCACTTTTCTTGCCGCGATTTTTCTGCCGCACTTTTCCTCTATCAATAATACCTGCCCAAATAACCTGTTGCAAAATAGATATTCAATGATATTCAATAGGTGCTAATGGGAGAGCCTTTCTCTCTTATTTATACTTCCATGTAGCTTCCACAAGGGGTTACCTTCTAACCAACTTAACCCACTTTCCTTCTTTTGGGGCTAACCCACTTTTAACCACTTGTCCACTTCTAACTCACTTTGCTACAAATAGTAAATTCTCCACTTCTTGTTGCAACCACTTTATTATTTAAATAATTTCTCTTTGCAATCACTTTGACTACTTTATTATTTAAATAATTTATCTTTACTCACAACTTCTTGTTGCAACTAACTTTTGTATAATTAGTCAATTCATAACTTATTTTCCCTTAACTAACTTCTTGTTACAACCACTTTATTATTTAATTTATTTATTGGTCAACCACTTTGACTATTCAATCTTCTCATCACAACTACTTTACATAATTATCAAACTCACAACTTCTTGTTGCAACTAATTTTTTTTTAATTGTTTTCTTAATGCAACAACTATACCCATGATTAACTTCTAGTTACCATAAATTTGACTAGTACACTTCTTCTAGAAGCTTCTAGAATAATTGACCTATTTGACCTTCTAGGGGCTTCTAGATAACTCATGAGGGTTCTCCAACTTCATATGGCTATAACTCTCTAATCGCAAGGAGTTATGTGACGTTTCACATATCACCGTAAATTACATGACATATATTATCCATCTAGAACAGTCTTACCTGTAAATTCACTGTTCTTCATGCCTTTATACCTTAAACATACTCGGGTCCCTTACCCATGCCTTTGTGCTACCAAAATTCGTTACCGAACTTCTCCAAGGGTTGTAGTCAATCATTAAGGGTTGACATAAATCTACAATATCACTCTCCAAGGGTTGGCATCAATGAAAACCAACAGTCTAGACCAATTGTCCATCAACCTAAGCCAATTGTCTGACACCTATTATGTGTAGGGTTGTTTAATCAAGGGATAGTTTTGAATATAGTGATTTGGGCTTTGACACCAAAAACATATGTTGAGGAGAGGTTAATACATGAATGGATGCTCCACTTTTTAGGAAGAGGTGAAGGAAAAAATAGTGTGATGAGACCCTTAATAAAGGGATTAAGACCTCAATCAAGGATGTAAAAATCCCTATATTGAGGAATTGTGTTGATTTCAACAAACCATGGATTGAGGTCATTAGAGAGTTATGCTAACCCACAAAAGAAGAGTCTAACACTCAATCAAGGGTTTAAAAATAAATAGCTCCATCCCTATCTTTTTATCAATAGAATGAATGAGGAGAGTGAGAAGTCAAGACGAGTTCTTAGCTTGGATAGTGTGTAACTCACAATGATTCCTATGTCATGAAATGTTAATTAAATACCAAAGGATTGTGCATGTTATTTTATTTTCCATACACAAATTTTTTTCTCTATGTTTGCTCCATGATTTGAACTATAAACATAGAAAATGGGGCCATACTATGAACTCTACAAATCAACGCATAACCAATATTTCAATATCCATTTAATAAATTTAGCAAATGATCTTAAATTAATCTAAACTTTCTTTCCAAAGTAAGAAAAAGTCTACAATACTCAAGACTACTGGCCTAGCCTCTATTAATACAATCTCAAGACCTCAAAGTTTAACTATATCATTATGTGTAGACAAAACCTAACCTCTTGAAATAACCCACTAGTGGTCCATAAGAGGGAAGACTTCAACTCCTTCAAGATGCCTTTGGGTCTTAGGTCGTTAACCTATTTGCTTACATCCAAGGAAAATGAAGTTTTAGCCAATCAAAGGTAGTTTCAGGTCATACTTTGAGACCAAAAGGTAGTTTGAACCTAGATAGTATTGGTAAGTAAGATATAATCCCTTGTAAGTGGATTCATGTTCTTATAGGTATCATTTAGATTTAGTCCCATGCATGATATCAGATACTATCCCCAATTGTAGTTTAACCTCACACCTAAAAGGTAAACTAATCCAATATTACCTTATGACGTGAAATTGATTAATCCTTTCACAATGCTTTTTTTTTTAAATCCATATTTCGAAAAAAACCTTTAGAGAAAGACCCTCAACCCACATAATCACTCAACAATGAAGAATCTCTTATACAAATCCATATGCACAACACTTTGTTCCCAATGTGAATACTATACAAAGTAAGCGAGGTTCCCATGCACTCATGCACCTATATTATATGAATAAAACATGAATAAAAGGATCCATTTCTTTAAAATGGATAACATTTCAATATTTGGAGAGATGGAGAAAAGTTCTACATTCTTGTTGAGTGTAGGGGAGACATGAATGCCTCTATTATCAGGGTCGTTGAGTGTAGGGGAGACATGAATGCCTCAATTAGTAGGGGATACATTGAGTACCCTACAAAGGTTATGTTACAACATTGCCACATTTTTTGGGGGCTAAAAGTTTATGTGGAGTGATTCTTATGTGGCCTCATATATAACAAGATAGGTTGCAGAGCAACAAGTCCCTACCGAGAAGGTAGAGGATCTTGTTGTTTAGATTTGCGACAAAAGGGAAACACTAGAAATTGTATTAATCCTTTATTTATAATACTTATAATTAGATATAGTAGCCTACTACAAAATTAATGTAACCCTTGTGATGTTTTAAATATAAATTTAATGTTGTCATTTCCAAAGGCTACAAAGATAATATATGCAGTCTTAGTGAGTGCAGAACTATTGCCTCTGCACATATAGAGAAGAGTACTTAATTCTATAGTGTTTCCAATTGTCTGAAAAATTCTTCAACTGTTCAATTTGGAGATTGTAATTAGAAAAATGATTCAACCACTTAATCTGGAGATTGTAATTAGAAAAGTGCTTCAACCGCTTAATCTAGAGATTGTGTTCTTGCCAAGTTAAAGTTATTGAACCCAAATTTACCATGTATTGATAATATTATTTAATAATCGTTTTAATGAAAATCCAACAGATTCATTATTTTCATCCATTGGTTGAATTGGAATTTCGATTGTTACGATGTTATACTAAATGTTTTAAACAAATCTTAATTTTCGTTCTAGTGGAGCAATAAGCTGTAATGAATTTAAAAATGTTAATTATGAGACTGTTATATTTTCCATAATCGTTATTTATAAATTTAATGGGCTTAACCAAAGAAGATGTTAGTTGTCTTGTTTATATATAGGCAACTCACTATCGCGCCTGGCAATTTTTTTTTGTTGAAGTTTGAACTCCAGGAGACTACAACACGTACACTCCAAACTTCCAAGGGACTTTTCAAATGACTTTCCAGGAGCCATGGTCCAGGCACAAATTAGACATGTTAATCTAATTCCTTTCCTCATGTCATCCTCCATGCACAGAGTGGACATGTGCAAAATTACTTTCCACCTGTTCAAGCGAGAAGGGTTGGAGCAAGCCAGATATTAGCACTTCTCTTTAGAGCTCGTCAATTCATAGTTTAGGGGTGTTGGTTCTCTCCCACCTCAATGATACTCGTCCTCACGCCAGAGATTTGTTCTCCATCACACCACCTGTGAAGTATCTTGTGAGTGCAACACTAAGGAGGAGTAACCTAACAATGGTGCTTTGATCAATTCTCATCAATATTATTCTTCACGATAGATCTTTGTTCCACGTCACACCACTTGCAAAGTCTCTTGTGAGTGCAACACTGAGGAGGAGTACCCAAACAATGGTGCTTCGATCGATTCTCAGTGACATAATCAACAATATTCTTCCTCATGACAGAGCTTTGTTCCCTGTCACATAGCCTGCGAATTCTCTTGTGAGTGTAGCACTGAGGAGGAGTACCCAAACAATAGTGCTTCGATTGATTCTCAAGGATATACTCAACAAAATTCTTCCTCATGACAGGGCTTTGTTCGCAGTCGCATTGCTTGCGAAGTCTCTTGTGAGTACACGACCAAATGTTGGTTAATTTCAAAAATATATATATGCTACTAATTACTATCAATGCCTCCTCTTTCCTTGAAGTCTCTTGATCCAAAATAGTTGCAATTTGAATCAGCACATCACACTCTTCCATCGTGAACCCTTCCAACAAAGTCGTGTTGTAGAAATAAATTATAGTTTTTTTTTATGACATCCCAAATTGCACCTGATGGAGATTGCCATGTCTTTGCAAAGAAAAGATTGAGCCATTGTCATACATTTCACGACCTACAAAGGTGTTGGTGTTAAGTCATTTATCTTGAAGATAATGAACTGGTAATTCCTACGACAATATAAGATGATGGAATCCCTTTTGATGATATCGCTCTCAGCATTGTCCCTCCTAAAAATAGTATTTATGATGTGCATCACCTGTTATATTGAATCCTCTTGGAGTGAAGACGAAGGTTCATGCATAATGTGATTTGACCAATGACATAAGCGCTACCTTTATACTAGTTCCAGGTGAGCTCTACCAACTACTTTCTAAGGAGAAAGGAAACTTTGGAGTTGAACATATTAGAGAATATCGAGACAAGCAACAACGAGAGCATCGAGACAAGCAACACCAGTACTAGAGAATTTCTTGAAACTCAACCATAACATCCGAACAAGAAACACCAGTCGTACATAAATCAAAAGTAATAGTAAGTAATCCACGAAATTAAAAAAAAATAGATTTCTACACAGATTTACAAGAAACTAATAATATTGTCACATATTCATATGTTGCAGGTCTCAAGGTCTTTGTCTCTTTATCTGCTCTAGGTCTCAAAGTCTTTGTCTTCCTGTGTTCTCATAGTATAATCTCACAACATCATTGAGTTCAACAAAATCTTTCGGTAAGCAAGATTCTGAGACTCTGCTTTCTGCTAGGTTGTGTGATTGCATGTTTGGCTTGTGCCTAGGATTCTTTTGGCCATTCCACCTTTTGCTTGTTCCTCCATTGAGAATGTCTCCATGGATTAGAGGATATGAAAGAAGAATGTCTCTACTATTTTGCAGGAAGAATTAGAGCGATCAGATGTCTCCATGGATCAGAGGAAATGAAAGAACAATGTCTCTACTATATTGCAGGCAAAATTATAGCAATCGGTTGGGGCTATTGTTTGAGCACATATAGAGGAGAGGAAGGAGAGGTTGGGGCTACTGTCTGAGCACATATAGGGGAGAGGAAGGAGAGGTTGGGGCACATATAGAGGAGAGGAAGGAGAGGTTGGGGCTACTGTCTGAGCACATATAGGGGAGAGGAAGGAGAGGTTGGGGCTACTGTCTAAGGACACTTTGCATAACTATGAATGAACAGGTGTAGGGAGTATGTGTCAATGTCATTGAGTGTAACGTTCTTTAAATTGTAAGAGGCTAAGATTGGGAAAATTCTCTAACATTTAACATTTAAAGATATCAAGTAAAGCTAGACTTAATTCTAGCATTACTTGACTTGTGAGAAAGTATTCGTTAAATTTCTTCTTGAAGCTCCTTTTAAGCTAAGGTATAGTTTGCTCTTCCTCAGGAAGAGGCCAAATAAGACCTCACATTTAAAACTTAGGTTAAGTTATATGAATTTTCAAATGAAGTTTATGAATTATAAAAAACTTTATCTTAAAACATTCAAACGTCATTGGTTTTCATGCAGAACTAATAGAGAAAAGGAGAATCCATTACTATTAGTCCCTAACCACAACCCCAAGGTTAGGGACTAATAATACAAAAATTACAAATAACTCAAATGCAAGGAGTTTCAAGTTTGGAATTGAAAATATAATAGAAAAAGAAAAAAATAGGAAAAAACAAGTTTTAGAGGTTATATTTTGTCCATGGGCTATTTTTTCTTGCTTTTTCTAAAAAAAGTTTCATCAATTTCCATTTTTCTAAAATTAAAATTATTTTACCTTTAAAATAACCCAAATTTTATAGAAAATATTTAAATATATAAAATCTTTAGAAATTTAAATATTTTTATAAAAATATTGTCAAACATTTTATACTTTACATATTAAAGACAAGTAAGATTTATCAAGATTTCTACATTTTGAGACAATTTTTCATCCTTAAAATTATCTCTTATAGAAAATGAGAAATATATTTATGAATTCACCCGAAAGTTAATTTACCACATTATTTAATAAAACACTTTATCACCCACCAAATATAGATAAACATATTGACTTTTATGTAATTTTACAGAATCTTTTATTTTCTATATTAATTATTTTGTATTTTTTATCAATAATTTAATCATGTCATATTTTTAATTAAGAAAAAACTAGATAAATTGAAGTAATTTTATAGAAACTTTTATCTTTTATATTAATTATTTTGTATTTGTATGTCAATAATTTAATCATGTAGTATTTTTAATGACTAAATAAACTAGTTTGGAGAAAGTGTACAACTTTTAATTTTTAAATTATAAATATAAAATATATTTGGATTTATTTGATTTTTTTATAAGATTCTTTGACCATATTTATAGAGTTTCACATGGATGGACCATTCATAAATATACATTTGTTTAACACTGATAACAGCTTCAAATATTTCTTATCGCACGTCTCACATCATTATCACCTCACACCATAAAGCAGTGGGATGTTGTTATATTATTGTCTAAAACGATTTTTTGTCTTTTAAATAAATTTATGTATTATTAAAATAAATGTTTCACATCATTATCACCTCACACCATAAAGCACAGGGATGTTTTTATATTATTGTTTAAAACGATTTTTTGTCTTTTACATAAATTTATGTATAATTATAATAAATGTTGGAAGTTGAGGTGAAAAACAAGACGCGCTTCACGGGTTACGTTCAAAGCGGAAGGTAGTCCTATTGGTTTACCGACAAAGGGTCAAATTTGGATGGAAGTTGAATTACTTTGTTTATTGACAAAGTGGTCTAACACAATAATATTTTATTGTGTTTTTTAACTAACTCCATTTACCATTGTTGTTTTTATGTGTTTTTAAAAGTTAACTTTACATTTATTTTCATTAATATTTATTTTGTTTAATATAATATGTTGATATATTTATTTTGTTTAATATAATATGTTGATACATTGTATAATTTTTATTAGGTGAAGTAATAAGTATATATATTTAAAAAAAAATTGATAAGAGGTTAAAGTATAACTAGGTATTATATTTAGTTTTATTTATGACATTAAGGTTAAATGTTATTAAAAAACATAGTTAAATATGAGTGAGTCTAATGGTTAAGAATATGGGTTTCCTCTTAAGAGTTTACAAGTTCAAATCCAAGTGGGTCTAATGGTTAAGAACATGTGTTTCCTCTTAAAAGGTTACAAGTTCAAATCCAAGTGGGCCTAATGGTTAAGAACATGTGTGGGGGTCCCTTGTCCCACAAACAAGGGGGTCCCATACACCAATTATTATTATTATTATTATTATAATGATAATATGGAATAACTATAATCTAATTGTTTTATGTTTTGACTTTTTACTAGGGATATTTTTGTTTAATTTTGTTTGAAATCTAGTGAGAAATTATTAGATCTTCATATTTGAGTAGTTAATCTTGTATAATGCCAGTGTTTCCCGAGAAAAGGGTCAAAACCTAAAACAAACAATACCCATGAAATATTGTCTTTCTTGTAAAGACCTAAAACTACATATGATTGGTCGAGAGCTTATCGTCCTTGAATCTAAGGAAACATGTTAATGACTCAATATATGAATGAATTATTTATTGAAATAGAATTAATGTTTGTTGGTATTTTGGTTTGACATTGTTTTGCATTTAAAAAAGATGTAATTTATTATATTAAGAAAAGTTAAATATGTTTTAAAGTTGAGTATGGATGAGATCAATATTAAAATTTTATGTTCAAATTGAACATTTTAATTTTCCATTCAAATTGAACATTTTTACCTATTTTGGATGTTTTTTAAGTATGGTTGGGAAGAAGAAATCATCAACATTTAAGATTTAAGTAGAGTAAAATTGCTAATTCATACTAATTAGAAAACTACTCACATGTCATTTCTCCTTATAAGAATATCACATGAACCATCTCTTTATCTCACTCACATACACATAATTTTTAATCATCTATGGTCTTTCTCCTCATGTGGGGCTTTTATTTAATATATATTACATTAAAAAGTCTACTTTAAAATATATAGACCTAGAAGTAGGAGAAAACACACATACACATATATAATATTTAAAAAATAAATAACAAATTAATTCATTGGAAAAACATTTCATGGATGGTAAGAAGGAGAAATCCAAACATCAAATATTGGGTATCTAAGTACTAGGTGTAAAAGGGATTGTTTAAATTACAAGGGTCTAATGCCCATAATACTATATGCAAAAAAAAATAGAGCTTGCAATTTCTTTTCTTATAAATTGTTTTGTTTGATTAATTTCAAGAAATGAAAATCTCTTTTAAATATATTTCTAGGCAATATTTTCTGAAATTGTAAATGCTAGATTATTAATCTTTAAACAATGTTAAATATAACAAACTAAATCTATTGATCAATATAGTATTAAAACTTTGTACAAATTTACAACTTTGTAGGGCTTAAATAATGTAATGTTAATCTAATTTTGGGAGGATTTTGATTCGGATTTTATGAGCAGAATGAAATGAATATAGATTATTAAAAGATACTTAACACAAAATAATAGAGATACAGTAAAACTGGTTTTCTATTCAATAAGGAAATAAGCTGAAATTGTAAAATGAAGCGAAAAACAAGCTTGTTGGAATGTTGGCGGCTTATCTCTGAGAAGAGATGTGACGGTTGTGCTCATTCGCAAGAAGATGATTACAATGAGGCTCTGAAGGCCTTTTTACAATAAACAGGAATGTCAAAAACCCTAGACATCCAAAAACCTAACCATAGGAGATGAAGCGCCAAAAGTCATGTGGGCCCCGTTTGTGTAAGTTAGTAATCAACTTCCCGGGGTCGTAACTTTTGCATACGATCTTCGTTTTAGGCGCACGATAGCCCATTGGAAAGGTATTGTTGAGGAGATTCATTTTGGGGGCTCAATCATATCCTTTGGCTATCATTGAGAATATCGATCTCGAAAAACCTTCATTTAGGCCCTCAAAATGCCCCCAAAAGTTAAAAACTGCTAAAAATAGTAAATTGCCAAAATTTCTAGAAAAATGTGTTGAGTGAGTTGGAAAAGGTGGGTGGCCACCGATATCCACTTGATTCAATCCTCCCTCTTTAGGAAGAAATGGTCTCCATTTCATTCAGTTCCCCCATCATATGAGGAAATTTCTGCTTAATTTGGTCTTAGGTGAGCCACTTGCCTTGGTGCAGGAGTTGCCCTGCTTTGACGACTCAATAAAGTTGGATCCTTTGTTGTTGAGTGCCCTTTATCTGGGTGTCCAAAATCTGATCACTGGATTCCTATTGCATGCAGTCAGGGTTGAGCTATGTTGGTGTCAACTACTTTGCTATCTCTGAGGTGTCCAATAATGGTGGGAAATATGGTCGAAGGAGAGCCACATTGAAGACTGGGTGCATGCCAAGGAAAGGGGGAATGTTGAGCTCAAAAGAATTGTCACCCATAGCCTTGGTGATAGTGTACAACCCATAAAAAAGTGGGAGAATCTTCTGATGGGGCCCTTTAAGGCATTTTTTCTGCAAGTGCAACCAAACTTTGTCTCACACCCGAAACTTATGTGGCACCCGATGTTGATCATGGCATTGCTTGTGCATGGCATTAGACTTCTGTAGAATATCTTGAACCTGTTGGAAGATGTGATGGATCTGCTCAATGAACCAGGTGGCTTTGTCAGCTTCTAGTGGAGCAGGGGATGAGTCAACCGAGGTGGTCACCAGGGGTAGTGCAACATCCATGGGGCCAAATGGTTGGAATCCCAACCCCACGTCAAAAGGGTTGTGGCTAGTTGAGCTATGCATGGCTCAGTTGTAGCTTTGCTGGACATAGGGATGACTCTCATCCCATGTGCTGGGGTGTTTTGAATTGTACATGCACATGATATGTACGATCATTCAATTGACGACCTCGGTTTGGCCATCTATCTGGGGGTGGAAGGCAGTGGATTTGGTGAGATTGGTATCCAGTAGTGACTAGAGGCTCGACCAAAATGTGCTGAGGAACCAAATGTCACGGTATGAGATAATGGTTTGTGGGATCCCAAAATGTACCCATACTCGTTCAAAGAAGAGATTGACAGTGTCTTCTGCTATGATGTTCTTCTTGCAGGTGGCTAGAATTGCCATCTTTGAAAAGTGATCAACAACCAAAAAAATACAGTCATTTCCCCTCTTGGTGGACGAGGGGCCCAACATGTAGTCCATTGAGATGGATTCCCATGGCATGTCAACAGTAGGCAGAGGCGTGTACATGCCATGTTTCTTAGTGTTTGGTTTGGCAATAGGGCAGGCGGTGCAGGACCTGATATACTTGCCGACATCCTGTCGAAGTTTCGTCACTGCACTACACTGCACTGTCTTTTCGACGCCAAAGTGTCCTGCCACCCGATTGTAGTGAGCTTCCCAAATTAACTTTGCACGCTCACTTGATGGAACACAAAGACGGCCCAGATGACACAACAACCTGTCTTGAAGATGGAAATTTGCGACCATTGAGTTGGAGCCCAACATTTGGTAGGTGGTAGAGAAGTCAGGTTTTGTCTCGTAGAGGTGGGGACATCCAGAGGTCTTGTGGCCACAAGAATTTAGCACCATGGTGAGTGTTGTGACTAGAGGTCGGCTGAGGCAATCAAAAAATCGATTGGTGCTTCCTATTTTATACTTGATGTTGAGGTAGAACTGTTGTAAGTACGTGGACCACTACTGATGGCGATCATTCTGCAATTTTCCTTGGGTTTGCATGAACTATAGTGGCTTGTGATAAGTGTGGATGACTGTCTCCTTCCCAAGAATGTAATGTCTCCATTGGCGGCAAGATTGCACAATGGAGTGTTAGAAAAACAGGACCGCGGAGCAATAAAATAAAACAAATGCGGAAACAAAACACAGAAGATACACAATACAAGAGAGACACAAATTTACGTGGTTCACTCAGTGTGGGCTATGTCCACCAGAGAAATTGCCAGGTCCTTTCTTTATTATTATCCAGCAAAATGAAGGGATACAACCTACAACAAAACCCGTTTTAACTTCCTCTTCTTTCTCTCACGGTCTCCTCTCTCAGAATACAATACTCACCAACATACATAGCTGCAATACATTTCCCTCATAAAAGAGGGTTTCCTTCTAGGGCAAAAAACCCTAACATAATCTCTATCGTTAGATCTGCGACTTTATAATGAACGGTCTAGATTTACAATGAAATTACAATATACTTTTACAAGGCAATTTTTGCTTCGGGGGCTTTGCCCCCAAACCCCCGCTGGGGGCCCACTTGCCCCCAGACCCCCCAGCCGAGGGGATAGCCCCCCCGGACCCTACAGAGGGGGTACCCCCCTTCTGCACTCCCCTGTGTGGAAGAGTGTACATACTTCTAGGGTGTAAATACTTCATGGGGTATAAACAGAGCTGAAAGTAAAAGACCTCTAAATCAGGAAGATAATCAGGCTCCACAACCAACATGGAGTACATTTCTTTTTCGTAATTAGGGTACTTACAAACAACATCTGATAGTGTCTCACTATGATATGCCACAGGGTGGCCATGTTGAGTGAGAATGACGCCCACAACATAGTCTGAAGCATCTGTCTCGATCTGAAAGGGATGTTGCAGGTTCGGTAATGAAAGTACCGGGGATGAGCACAAATGATTCTTCAAGTTATCGAAGGTTTGTTGTTGGGACAGGCCCCACACAATTTTTTTCTTACTGCCACCCCTGGTTACTTGGATGAGGGCCCATGTGATATGAGAGAATCCCAACACGAACCTGTGATAGAAATGGGCGAGGCGCAAGAAGCTCCGAAGTTCAGTGAGTGTGATTGGGGCTGGCTAGTCACGGATGACCTGGATCTTGGCTAGATCCACATGCACACCATACTGATCAATGATGTAGCCTAAGTAATGGACCTTGTCCATGCCGAAGGAGCATTTTTCCAAGTTTGCATATAGTTTGTGCTGCCGCAGGGTGTGCAAAACCTGCTGAATATGATGCAAGTGTTCCTCCCAAGTCTTGTTGTATATGAGGATGTCATCCATATACACCACTACAAAAGTATTGGTGAAAGGTCATAAGATATCATCCATCATGCTCATAAAATTTGTTGGATAATTTTTCAAACCAAAGGGCATGACCAACAATTCAAAAAGACCTTCTTTTGACTTTAAGGCAGTCTTCCATACATCTATTTGTTTTATTGGGACCCGGTGGTAGCCAGATTTCAGATCAATCATACTGAATTATTTGGCCCCCGTGAGCTGATCAAGGAGGTTGTTGATTCGGGGAATCAGGTAACGGTTTCAGACTGTGATTATATTCGGGGCTCGATAATCAATGCAGAGTCGTTAGGTCCCATCTTTCTTTTGCACCAACATGATTGGGCTCCCACAAGGCGATGAGTTGCGATATATGTGCCTCTTGAGGAGAATTTCTTGGATTTGCCTCTTGATCTCCTCTTTTTCTAACAGAGAGTGGTAGTAGACTGACCCATTGGGTAGCGGTGTGCCAGGGGTCAAATCGATGGGATGCTTGACCTGGAACTGTAGAGGTATCCTGATAGGAGAGGAGAAGATATCTGAGTATTCTTCCACGACCTTATCCACTTGCTTCTGATGTGTGGAGAGATCGGTTGTAGAGGCCCTGGATGTGGCTACGATATTTCACTCACTCTGAGAGTGAATCATGAAGAAGATAAATTTCCCGGTCTAAGAGATGACCTTCCTACATTGCTTGGCAGAGATCAAGGAAATAGCACTAGGAGGGACTGTCTCGGGTATCCTATAAAATTTCCTATTCAAAGTAATAATAACACTACAAGGCCTAGACTCATATACAACATGGCATTTCCATAAATAAAGTTGGCCCAAAAGAACATTACAAAATTCGAGAGGAGAAACATCACACAATACCTCATCTTTGAAGGGCTTGATGTCATACGACGATCAACATTGTTGGTTGATGCAGAGATCGCTTCCTTGGCGGAGCCATCCAATGGTGTAGGGTTGTGGGTGTGACGTTTTCGACAGGGCCAACTACTTGACGACCTCTTCTGAGATGAGGTTCTTCTGGCTATCTCTATCAACAATGAAGTGCAGCGGGGTGTATTTTACCCACATTTGTGAATGGAAGAGGCGTTCTCGTTCTTCTGGCTCATCTGATTCACCAGGCTGGAGCTTGGTGGTAGTAATGGTGGAACTGGGTTTCGCATCAATGATCTATATTCCCCTTTCTGGTTCTGCCAGTTAGAACATGCATCTGATTTAGAGGCTTTCACTTCAGCCACCAGTGACTGCTTTTAGTGGAAGTCAGTAGTGTTATGCCAAGGGCTCTTGTGGAAGTCACACCACTTCTCGATATATTTCTTTGTCTTTCTGGTGTCCTTCTTTGCTTGCGGCTTGGAATGGTTGTCCCTGATACTGCCCATCTTGATTTTTCCTTTGTTCTGTGGGTTGGGGCCACCCCTTCCTAGCTTTTGTTGTGCGGGGTTCCCAAGCCCAAATTTCCGCATCTTTTGTTTGAGCTTCTGCTCGATTTTGATGGCATATCGGTAGGCTGCACCCAAGGACGAGATGTCCAGAAATTCCATTTCGGTCTGGATGTATCTATGTAAAGCATCGCGATACTTGAGCACCAGATGTCGCTTTGAATCTTTGATACCCAACTTGGTGCGCAAGGTATGGAATATATTTGTGAACTTTGGCACTGCTTGGTCTCTTTCTTGCTGCAGTGTGGTCCATTTGGTATACAAGTCATCATAAATTTCAACAGGGTAGTATTGTTCCTTAATAACATCCCTGAAGGATTCCTAGGTGTTCGCGACTGTAAATAATGAGGGTTCCTCTGTTTCCTTTTTCTCACAGAAAGTTTCCCACCAATATTTGACATGGGGAACAACTTTGAGGAGTGCAAAAGTAATATTTTCTCTATTCAAAAAGCTATCTGACCACCAAAAAAATACCCTTCTAGTAGATTCAACCACTTGTCTACAACATCTGTGTCTATCTGACCTTCAGATATAGGAATATCAAAGTTGATTTGTACCTTGAAGGGGGCGGTGCCTCTGCTCGAGGAAGATGCGTCGCCTATTGGTAGTTGCCGAAGGATTTGTGCAAAACTATCCATCATCTCATTCCTCTGTTGCGTGAGGGCTTCCTCAAGCAACATTTTGAAAGGATATCCTGTCCCATCATATTTATTTTCTCCTACCATGAGAAGTCGCTTGGGCGCGCGAGAGATTTTTTCCTCAAGAGAAACAAGCTCAAAACCCAATTCTTTGTACCTTGACCTTGTTGGGGACATGCATTAAGACGACAAGGAGAAAACTGCTCTGATACCACTGATCCAAATTTTATAAGCAGAATGAAATGAATACATATTATTAAAATATGCTTAACACAAAATAACATAGATACAATAAAATTGGTTTTCTATTCAATAAGGAAATAAGCTAAAACTGTAAAATGCAGCGGAAAACAAGCTTGCGGGAATGGTGGCAACTTATCTCTAAGAAGAGATGTGACAGTTGCGCTCATTTGCAAGAAGATGATTATAGTGAGGCTCTGAAGGCCCTTTTACAATAAATAGGAATGTCAAAAACCCTATACATCCAAAAACCTAACCCTAGGAGATGAAGCGCCAAAATTCGAGTGGGCCTCGTTTGGGTAAGTTAGTACATCAACTTCCCGGGGTCGTAACTTTTGCATACGATCTCCGTTTTAGGCGCACGATAGCCCGTTGGAAAGGTATCATTGAG
>ML781070.1:723548-747809 GCA_009831015.1 Picea engelmannii
TCCTTATTTGTATTTCAAAACTTAAATACTAACTAGCATACTCATCTGGGGAAAGGAACGTCGAAAAAAAATAAGTTACATGTGTTTTTATGACCATCATATTTAATGAGAGAATAGATGATGAAAAAAAAAATAATATAGTAACATATGTTTTTATGACCATCATATTTAGTGAGAGAATAGATGATGAAAAAATAAATAATATAAATAAGTGAATGGCTTAATAATTTTTTCCAAGTATATAGCAAAAATAAAAGATGTGTATTTTTTTTTAATTCTAGATATCATCTAAAGCTATTTACTACCCACATATTGAATCATAATTTGTTATGAAAATAAAATAAATCAGAAAATAACTTTTAACATATCCTTGAAGACACGGAAAGAGAATGCCCAAGTGAATTAAAATGGTTATGTTGTCCAAATGTTAGAATGGTTATGTTGTTCAAAGGTTAGGATTTTTTTTTTTTTTTTTTGGTTGGAAAATTGATATTAGAAAGGTGTCTTCTAGTTGGGTAAATTTTAATGCACATACTATGAAAGGATGTCCATAATGTAGATTTCAAGAACAATACAATAATGGAAAATACACACTAACATTCTCAGGAGCATAAACATTTTTTAAATTATTATAAAAGAATGTGCATAAACTTTTTTTTAATTATTATAAAAGAATGTTGATGTCAAAAATCAAAGTACACACTTATCACAAGCTCACAAAAACCATTTAGGAGATGGATCTCAAACCCTGATATTAAACATATATGTCTTCATATACTTCATGATGAGTTTGTGAATTCTTTTATTCATAGTTGCAGCCACACCATCAATGTGTATTCTATTTGAAATATCTTATTTAGACGTTAGCAAACACGAAATATGAAATCACAATGATAAGTGAAATGAAGGTAACATCAAACTATGAATTGAAGGCACAAAAATTTTGCCTTATTTCACCTTAGTTGCCCATATCAATTGTTGTTCGATCAAGATGTGTTATGGAAATAACAAAATCAATTTGAAAAGAAGATGCGCTCACTGCAAAGTTATTCACAGTACCTGAAGAAAGAGAGCTAGTGAATAGGACTTCATATGAAGTGAATATCCCTTCATGAGATTGTAGATCCTGGTAGTAAATATTATCAAATTGTGTGGGAGTTAGTGGATCCCTAACTACTATGACACTAGTATCTACATCGATGGGACAATTTTGTTGCAGTTGCATGGCATAAGAAGGATCCAGAGTGGGATCAAATTGACTCAAGGATGAAAAAATCAAAATTATGTTTGAAAACCCGTTGCAGTGATAAAGTCCTATAGTATGAGCTCCTTAACAAGACAAAGCAATACAATTATTAGTATGTAAATTACTTAAGATTACATGTTAAATATACAACTTCTCACAATGTTGATGTTAAAACTTGATCCGAGACACTGAAAACTACATGCTTATGAACCTATAACATGCTTATAATTAAAAAAAAATTACATGAAAGAGCAATTATAAAATTTTGGATCGGAAATGGAAATTTTGGATTAGAATTATAAAATGAAATTCTTGGAACAAATTTGTCGCCATTGTCAACATCTTAAAATACACACATTTAATCTGCAATACTTTCCGAGCAACCTATATGTAGTGTTGATATATTATCATATGTAGGTATATTATGTATAGTTGTGTTATTAATAATATATTGTAATTTGTGATATATATGTGTGTGGGGGGTGATTATATGTATAAATGTAATAACATAAATATGTGGTATATATAATAATAAGTATAATGTATATGTTATTTTATATATGTGTGTGTAGGATAAATATATATTATATGCATTTTATGGCATTCCTATGTTTCATACATGTAATTGATTGTGTTGCAGTGGTCTTGTGGCACTCTATTCCTTCTTACTTTTGTACTAGAATAGTAGTCTCTACACTATCAAAAAACAACAACAATGTGTGAATTCTCAACGCATAACATATTCTCTTAAGAATCCATACAAAACAATGTAAATCCCTGTGTGAAATGGCTTTGTTCCTAAAAACATTTACTCAAAACCTCCATTCTTTGTTTCTCAAATTTGCATATAAAAAGACCATGTTTTTTCCCATGGAAATGTGTTGCACATATCACAAAGTGTGTATCTCATTGTGTATATTTTTTTTAATTTGAGAAAGTCAAAACAACGTTGGTCAACATGAATTTACAAGTCCTCCATTCATATCATTAAAAAAAAACTAAAACAAACCCCAAAATCAAACAAATTCTAAGAAAATTAAAATATATTCTTGGATTCAAACAAAGAAAAATGAAAAATATTCTTGTCTTGTTTAGAAACCATGTCCAATATTTTGAAGCTTCTTTCTCCCCATTCTACATTCCTACCATTAGTAGAGCAACCTACATTCCACATTCCTGCCATTAGCAAAGCAACCTAACACTGTTAGCACAGAGTAATCAATGTACTTAGTTTACAGCTGAATTTTACCCATGTTTGTAGTTCTCCTTGAAAATGAGTAGTGTATTTAAATCCAAATTCTCACTTCTACCATGGATTCATAGATTCCATCATATGTAGTATGGATAATAAGCTACTCGGCCTATTTTTTTTAGATTTTATGGCCAATAAATCTTTGTGAGAAACCCTTTAAAGAAAAGAGAGCATTCAATTGGTCCAAAACAAAGGTCGGTGGAGGTATATTGGTTGCCAATTCAAATGCTAGAGATACCAATCCATCTCTATGACCTAACTCCACATTTAAGGAAACCAAAATAATGTGTGTGTATTTAAGTTTAGACTCTGATCTAAAACTCCGAAATAGGTATGATAGGTGTAACATCAACCATTCTTACTATAGGTACTATTTAACTCGGAAGTATGTCTATGTCCTAGCTGGTTTGCAAGAAGGAAGGAAACCAAGAGAATGTGCACTACCTACCTGCAGAGGCAAATATGAAGTGCAAGCTGAATTCATTGTTAATACCATCAATTCATCCATCGTGCATCCACCATTAATTTCATTAATTTATCCGTTGATACTGATTAATTTCCCAACACTCCCAACATCAATTGAGGACAAAACAATATGTATATTCTGAAAAATTAAAAAAATGCAATTATATTAAATCTAACTGTTCAATCCATGATCAAATAAAATTATAACCTGATCAGAGCTTAGTGTTGACGTTGGTTTCCATTGGAAGGGACTCTGCAGGTATGCATCCTCTATTTCTGCTCCAATCATATGTAAATGAAGGAAGGTGGTGTATATTAAAAAAATGGAGGAACTTATTACAATAGCCTTCAAGAATTCACACTCCACCAAGGTAAAAGAGAAAACAAGGTAACATTTAATATATATTCAAAAATAGAGGACCTTACTATGAAATTTTTCAAGAATTCACTCTCCACCATGAGAAACATGAAGATAATGAAAAATTTAAGAACACAAAAAGGTCAAACAATCATATCAACAGTTTGATATGAAGTTTCACTGGAAAGTTTGAATGGAAACTTCTCTCCCTAGCTTGTGTTTTCACAACTATTAAATTTTTATATTATTATATGAAGTTGAATTTTCTTGGACTTTATAGTAATTTAGGTTATGATTATTAATTTTTGTTAATGTTATGCAAAAACAAATAGTTATTTTGATATAAAATTTAAAATCTTATGTGCTTACCAATATTGTAAAGTTGTCTTTACCTTGTAATGTTTTGATTATTAAAAAGTTTAGAGCAAAAGGAAATATTTTTGTTCATGTAATGCACGCCAATATATAGAAGGTCTTATTACAAACTTGTGTGGCATAATGGTATATTTTTGAATCAGTTGGCTTTTTGGGGTTTTGTTGGTATTTGATTTTTCAACCCTCACAAAATCCCCTGCTACCATATGCATGACTAAATAATCTTGATATCGTTTCCAGGTCTTATTACTAAATGATGGAAATGCCAAATATATGCATAAACAAATGTGAGTGGGTGGAAATTGGACGAGTGCCAACAACAACATATTTGCTAAGCTGTTGAAATAAAATGAAAAATATATTCAAAGATTCTGAAATGGTGGTCTGACTTGGATTGTAATAATAACTATTAAATATCCATACATCCTTCCCCCTTTCAAGCAAAAGCACTCTGCCCTTATAGATCAAAACCCTTCCCCTTTTGAGCAAAAGAACTCCGCCCTTACAGATCGCAAGAATTTGGTAGCATGTTCAAATCTCAAGCAGATGGAGACAATAATGATGTAAATTTTCATTAAATTCATGTTTGTGGATGCATGAAGCAGTTGCCTATATTGCAGGTTTGTGGTGAAATGATCCAATTTTTTGGATTGACGTCGGGTGCCACTGCTGGCAGGAAAGATATTACAGAGGAATGTTTTCTTTTTCTTATTTCATACCTCTATTTGGTTGATGAATACATTTTAAATAAGCTTATTTTACAATATTATTTTATAAGCTTGATTTATTGACATAGAATGTTGTTAAGGTCTATAATAAAATTAGTGATAGGGACAAAATATTCATGCTAGAAAATATGATTTGATTCCTATCACTCAAAGAACACCTATAAATGAAGCTGACCTCTAAGAAATTCATTATAATCGGTCCTTCTGAGGATGTATCGAGATAACACAATGCAATATTTCTACCAACCCTTCCATGAAAAACACTTTAGCTTATATATTTAGCAAACCTACTAACTACATCCTAGAAAATATGAAGGCTGAGAACAAGGTTTGCACTAAGACTAACATAACAACCCTTCAAGTATGATTCTACCATATTCAGATAAAAGTAGGGTATAACGACATGGATTCACCTGGCAATCTTTAAAACCAAACTTCAACTGTATGAATGTCATAGTAGTGAATTGGTTAAATAATGATGCATTGAAACCTAACTTCTATGAATGTCATAGTAGTGAATTGGTTAAATAATGATGCATTGAAACCTAACTTCTAGAAAAAAACAGATGCATAAAACTTCATCTTTGTCAAAATTAAAAGTCTCCCCTTTAAAATTCAATTGTGGCAAAAAGGAATATGAAAGAGCTTTGCTATAGTCTCGAATTTAAAGTGTTGAAATTCAAGTGGCCACAAGGAGCTTTGATATAGTCTCGAAGCAATAATTTTAATCTATGTTTTTCTGAATATAGAAGGTGTCAAACTCAAAGCAATGAAATATATTCAAAAATAAAACTAAGAACCAGCTCGCATATAAAATGATGTAAATTATTGCCAAAGCCAGATGGAAAAAATGAAGGAAAGTAACATTGGTTATCAAATATTCAAATTTGCATGGAAGAAAAGAAAGTAAATTCCCAATATAGGGCTGTTAATGATGTCAAAATAATAGAGTGAAAATAGAACCATGCATTGGATTGGAAATTCCTGGTCAGTCCCGTTGGATAGGATTTTTTCTTTATCTGAATCGCTAAACAATAGTGGTATGCTGTGATGTTGTGATAAGGACATTGTAAACTCGATTTTCCCCTCCCTCCCTTCTCGCTGTCGAACCCATAAGAATGAAATCGCATGAAACTCCATGGAAGTAAGCCAGAGACAAACGAACATGGATTGCAATTGTTTTTGAAAACAACGAGCATACAGGGATGGAAAAGAAACTTGGAAGTCGTCACTTGGGCTTGGAGTCGGTGAAGCATAGCACACATGGAGAGATGAATCATCCATCACTGATATATAATTTCTAGGAATCCACAACTGAAGGTTAAAAAGCACAGACAAGGGACTTCCGGTGGTGGATCCCTCAGATGCCAACATGCAATTACGCCCCAGCTGAAACCACTTCATAGAACTGCTAGTTTCCTCTTATCTGATCATGTGAAAACCTTCAAAATCCCTGTAACAATACCATCTCAGAGTTAGAAGGCCCATTGTGTGTTGATGGAAACTAAGGAGATCCATCAAAGGACGCGACACATGCACAAGAATAAATGGGAGTGGGACCATCAACATCAAAGATAACATCCTCTCCTGTTCGAAAGCAAGTTGTAAGCTATATTTCCCCCCGCGCTATCTCCAACCAAGAAACAATGCTCTAGGTTTGAGTGCTGCGAGAGCCACTAGGATTCGATCTCGCGACGGGCGATAAGGTTGAGCCAGGCAATGGCTCCGATGTAGTCCTCACATCTCGCTGGCAGACGATGCTCTGGGGCTCGCCTATAGGCGATTGAAATCCATATCGACTTCGTGTCCACGACCCTTCGACGTTAGAGGGAATTCTTATATGGGTTCGAAGGGCTCCCGATGCAAAACCTGCCTCCAGGAATGTGAATAACAACCGACAATCTGACCGAAGAATTGTCATTGATGGCGTAATCGAGAAGGAAAATACCCGCCCATACGTCGGTGGTGTCATCAAGTGTTATGTCCATGGAAGCGACGCCATCAACGAAGGCACCCTGAGAGCAAGAGACTGGAACGCCATTGCAACGCTCGATGGATCCATCTTTGTATAGCCTTACAACACCACATGTAGGAACAAGTTTGTAGCGTATCGGTGAGGGAAACAACAGGCACTGAGGTGATGGAGCGAGAAAAACACGTGGTAGATAAAAACACGTGGCGGGTTCCCAATGGATATGGACAAACAACGAAAGGGTGAGAGGAACTGCCTCTAACAGAATGCCTTCAGTGTAAATATATATACATACATCAAACATATTTAGCACATGCTTTTTATAATACTAGATATCATTTAATTCCAATTGTAGTTTACAAAATTGGAATTTAAGTTTTCCTTTAAAAAAGTCTAATGTTTAAATTATATGATATATGTTATTTATTATTTATATTTCCAAAAGATGATAGTTTAAAAAAAATTACATTTTCATATATTTACATGTAAAACTAAATTATATATATACGATATATTGTGACTAATATTATTTTTATTACAAACACTTATCTTTTATTTGTAATATAAGAAATTTGATATTTTAAAAAATTGTGCTCTATTCATTTCTAGTAACACTTTTGTGATAGCTATAAAATAACTTTCATTCCAACTCATATTTTATTGTACAAGCAATCAATCATATTGAAATATTAAAAAATAATACAATTTTTTAAATTTAATAAATATATATTTTAAGAGTAAATTTAATAAATATATATTTTGAATTCTAAAATCTGTCTTAAAAAACATTCAAGTTTTTATAGCTCTTTTCTCTCTGGTAAACTTTTAAATTCATATTATTCTTAAAATGATATAAATGTTAAACATATTATCAAAATACAAATTTTTTTATTTAAGGATTAAAATGTACTTCCAAATTTTTGTTTGATCTTTCTTTTACAAGGTCATTTAGTGATCTTGTTCAATCCTTCACAAGCACATAAATTATTGTTCTTCCAATAATTGCATATATACTTCAACAAATATATTAACACTTTAATAAATATATTTATGACTTTGCTTACATATATATTCTTCTTGAATTCCATAAATATCCATTATATTTTGCCCAAAAAATTGTTGCAATAATGTTTTTTTTAGGTGGTTTTCTGGTTCCCTTTATCTATCCTTTTTTGAAACAACATATTAAAGTTATAGCATCAATGTTAACAACAAACTCTATTACATGGATTGGAGATGGAGAGATTCTTGCCAACCCCATTCTAAAACTTCTAGACTCCATACAAATCCTCTAAGACTGTTATTTTGTGCTATGAAGCAACACATTGCAAAGCTTATTTGCTTCAATGCTTGAGTGCTATTTCACTTCATCTCAAATGAAAAATGGACCCTTAGTTCAATGGAACAACTTCAACTGTAGATCTATCCAAAATAGCAAGTATGTCTTCAAGCTACTTGATTTGCACTCCTCAAATATACTTATATTGTATAGAACTATTCTCATTCATTTTCCTCTACCACATCTCATTCCAAATCACATGCATCCCACACATTAGCCACATTTTTTTTTTTTGTAAATAAGAAGTATATATTATATTTAGAGCCTGCTAAAGCTGATAAAAGTTGCCAAAAGACAGCATAATACTGGCTATAGTTACTGGACTGCCCCAACAGAGGGGAAACCAGTCCAGCCAGCCCCCAATTCACAAGTCTTAGAAGGTTACTGATTCAACAAAAACAAACAAAGTTCATACTGACTGCCATCTAGACTAGGAGCCTAATGAAACTGGATGCACAGCAAAAGAGAGCTAAACACCTGGCGAATAGCCTATCCACGTGGCTCAGAGGTCCTCTGTCCACGGTTCTTCTGCGATGTATGTCGGCTGGTCATCCCAACGCTTTTCCTTTCGCTCCTCATTCTCCTTGTTCTCATTTGGGCCGCTTCGTTCCGCTTCCTTCTGCTTCGCTGCTACCGGTCGTCGCATGCTATCCGTCTCATTATCAGGTGCCTCCTTCGGAGTAGAGCCAGCCGGGTCCGAGGAGATCTCCGATTGCATTGTTGAGAGGATGTGAAGGAAGGTCGCAATATTTTCTTCTGTGGCCTGCAAGCGAAAATTGAGGTTCGCCACCTCCCTCCTGAGCTCAAAGACTAAGTCATACAGGATGACCAGTCGATCTCTGAAGTGCTCACTGTCGAGGTGGGCCGCAGGGTGCAGGTGTGCTCGTTTGGACTCTCCAAAAACCGGTGGTGCACCACTCAAAGTGCTCGAGGATCCAGGGAAAGACATTGTCGCTATGAATTGCATCTGGGGGTCCTGAGGACAACGCAGAATCGGAGTCGACCCTCGCGGGATAGTGGCCATGGAGTGTAGAAGCAAAGACTGCGAAGGTGGCGGGGTGGCCGTGGAGCGAAGGTGCAAAGACTGCAAAGGTGGCGGGGTGGCAGCTGGGGACATAGTTTGGGGGTGGGAGGAGGAACAGGTCGAAGGGGAGACTGAAGGCGAGACCGGGGGTCTACGGGGCTTCCAGGGGGAGCCCCTCTTCGGCTTTCCTCTAATCCTTTCTTTCATGTGTGCAGGTGAGCAGGTCTGGGCAAGGTTGAACCAGAGTTGCAAATAAACAGTGGAGATAGCCTCGGAACGAGCCTGGGTTTGTTTGTGCCGTGAAGGGAGGAGCCCTTCAGATCGCATACAAGGTGTAATGCTAAAAATGACGAGCCAAGCCATAATACAAATTGCTGAGGAGAAAAGGGTGGCGTAAATGCCCCTTACCTCGACCATTATGTCGAATTTAAATGCCATTACTCTCCCGGGACGGCACTGGCCTGCGGCACGGGCCCGTCACGTGGCCTCGTGTCGCATCGCACTGTGTCCGTTCCCATCCAATGCCATGGGGAAACCACTAACACCCCATCCGGGGAAACATCTACTGATCCAGCTTTTCGAATACACTGCTGGAGGATAGGATGATCAGGGTTCTGGGCAGAATAGCAGCGGAGGTCTGGTCCTCTCCAGTCAATGCCCACATTAGCCAATTCGTCCGCGATCTGGTTCGCCTTCCTTCTGATATGTGTGGGGATGATCACCTCTTGGGAGTGCAACAGTCCTACAATGATCTGCATGCCATGTGTGAGTCTCCAGCTTGGCGAGATGTTGTCCGGGTTGACCCCATGTAGGATTCTTCGCAGCAGGCCAATGATGTCCTGAGAGTCCCCTTCGACGATGAGCTTTGTATAGTTGTTCTGGGAGGCCATTTGCAGACCTTTAATAAGGCCCTAGAGTTCTGCTTCATTATTCGTGGAATGCCCGAGGGGGCCTGCGCCTATGGCTAAAATATGTCCAAGATGATTTCGAAAGACAACTCCATAACCTGCATCTCCCGGATTGCCTTTAGAGGCTCCGTCAAAGTTGAGTTTGAGGAAATATTTTGGGGGAGGAGACCAAAGGGAAGGGCTACTCAGAAGGGGGTTGGAAGGGGGGGAGGAGGGCAGCTAAGAGGGGGGAAGAGGAGTCCAGTGCCGAAGGACAGGGAGCTCGACGGGAGAGCAGACTAAGTCTGCAACTGACCAAGGTTTAAGGCGGAGAGTTTCCATAAGGTTGCGTTGGCAAAGACCCCAACAAAGACTCCAAGGTTGAGCCTTATTTATGAAGATTCTCCTGTTTCGTTCTTTCCAAATTTGCCAGAGGACAAAGCCAGGTAAGAGCTACCAAACCCTGTTGAGGAAGGGAGAGCTAAAAGCCTGATCCCTCCAGTTGAGGAGGGTTTCAATGACATTGTCTCTGAGACGATCCGAGGTGCGCATGATTATCGCTACTTGATCCCAGACTTGTGCTGTGTAAGGGCATGTGTTGAGTAGGTGATTTATTGTTTCCTTCGCCTTTCCACAAAGAGTGCATATAGAAGGTCCAGTAAACCCTCGCTTCAGAATATTATCCCAAGTGAGAATGCTTGAGTGTAAGACTAGCCAGAGAAAAAGGGTAATTTACGGCCAGTGCTTCAAATTCCAAATCTTCCCCCA
This sequence comes from Picea engelmannii, assembly GCA_009831015.1. NCBI lineage: Eukaryota > Viridiplantae > Streptophyta > Pinopsida > Pinales > Pinaceae > Picea > Picea engelmannii. Next base: position 733,963 of record ML781070.1, read on the forward strand.
AATCTTCGTGTCTGTGGTATGGTCTATCTTGGTCTTGAGTTGGTAGGCTTCCTGTGTGGTGTAGGAGCCCTGTGGTCTATAGCCCCACCTGATTATGTCTTCACCGACTCGTATGGGTATTTTACTCTTATCCAAAGCTTCTTGAAGAGGTGCCAGATCTATATGTTGAGCCAAGTTGATTCGTCCCCGATCCAGGTGCCAACAGCGCCAAGTGTCCTCGGTGTGGTTGTTCTGCCAGTAATCTGCTACCTTTGTTAGGCCCATACCTGTAGCCTAGGCGCAAATGTCGCGGGACCACTCCTCAGCGTTTAAGGATGGCCATTGTTGCCAGGAATCTTTCCAGAACAGAGCCGTTTCCCCATTGCCTATCTCCCAAAAAACATGCTGCGTGACTATCTGCCTATTCTGCTTGGCCGCTTTCCATATCAAGGAGCCCGTGTTATCCCCATTCCATTGAATCAGGTTATTCTCTGCTATGTTAGAGGCATATTTCTTCCTCCACAACTTGGCCCAAAGATCTGTGGGGTTTTTGAGCCAGCGCCACCAGATTTTGGCACTAAGGACCCTGTTCATTGTGGATGGATCTCTTATTCCCAGTCCCCCCTGATCCTTAGGCCTGCAGATCTTTTCCCAGCTAACTAAAGCGATCTTTTTTCCTTTGTTATGGCTTTGCCAAAGGAAAGTTCTTTGCAGACTTTTGATGGTGTTGAGAACAAATCTGGGGGCTGCTAGCACAGAGAAAACATAAATCGGGAGGGCTTGAAGGACAACTTTGAGCAGAATGAGACGACTGGGCAGATTTAGGGCTCTAAAGGTCCAGGATGAAAGCCTCTTGGAGAAGGAAGAAAGGAGGTTCTCCCAAGTGGAGTTTCTGTTAGCATTTTCGATTAAGGGTATGCCTAAATATTTGGACGGAAGGGAGCTTCTGTTGAAACCAAGGATCTCCGAGATGTGATGTTGAATCGGGGGGGGGGGTTATTGAAAAAGAATATTTGAGACTTATCCTTGTTGCATTCCAGACCAGAGGCATCGGAAAAGAGTTGGAGAATCTCCTTGAGAGAGTTGGCTTCTCTAGCAGTCAGGCTGCCCATCAAGAGGGTGTCGTCCACGAATTGGCTGTGAGAAATAGGCGGGGAAATGCCATGCAGGGGTAAATCGGTTAGAAGGTTGTTTTCCAGGGCTGCGTGAATAGATCTACTAAGTCCTTCCGCCATGATGATGAAAAGGAAAGAAGACAGGGGGTCTCCCTGTCTAATACCTCTTGAAGGGGAGAAGGGTTTCGAGGGTACACCATTAATGAGCAGGGAAAAGAAGGCCGAGGAGGTGAGATTTAAGATCCAAGTGACCCAGTTTTGATCGAAGCCAAATGCTATTAGCATTGCTTTCATATATTCCCAGCTGAGTTTATCAAAGGCTTTTGATATGTCCAACTTTAAAATCATCCCTGGGGTTTTTGTTTTCTGCAAGGAGTGAATTACCTCATGCGCCAAGATGACGCTGTCCAATATTTGTCTACCTTCAACATATCCCGATTGCTCTGGGGATATGATTGTTGGTAGGATCGGCTTGAGTCTGCGGGCAATGACTTTTGTAAGGAGTTTGTAGATGACGTTGCAGAGGGCTATAGGCCTATATTGCTTCGGTCTATTTGCTTGCCCCTCTTTGGGGATGAGGGCAAGGAATGTAGCATTAAAAGCCCGAAGGACCTCTCCCGTAACCCTTGAGTCTTCCAGGATTTCCCAAACCTCTATTCTAATCATCGGCCAACAATAGTGGAAGAAGTCGCTAGTAAAGCCATCTGGGCCCGAAGCCTTGCATTTGGGGGTGTCTTGAAGCGCTTGGTCTACTTCTTCGATGGTGAAGGGCCTGAGGAGAGCTTCGTTTTGTTCCTGAGTCACAAGGGTGGGAACGTGCCTTGTGATCCGATTGATGCCTTCACTTCTGTCTGGAATGGGTTCCATGAGAAGGTCTTGGAAGTAGTCAACCAAATGAGTTTCCAGATCAGCGTGGGAGTGAAGAGTCTCCCCCTCCTCCGTAATGAGATGTGTGATCTTATTGGATTGCCTTCTCTGGATAGTAGCTTGGTGGAAGAATTTGGTGTTGCGTTCCCCCTCCTTGAGCCATTGTATGCACGACTTCTGTTTCCACAGTATCTCTTCCTGCTTTTTCCTTTCTGCAATCTGTTGGTTCACTTTGAGTTCCTGGTTTTTGAGCTCCTCTGTGAGTCCTTGCTCTCTTATTCTACATTGAATCTCGTCCATTTGCTCCGTGAGCTGTTTTTGTGATTCAAAGATGCTGCCGAAAGTGTGCCTATTCCAGAATTTTAGCATTTGTTTGAGATTCTTCAACTTTTGTTGGAACCTATACATCTTAGATCCGTGGGGAATTTCTGCCTCCTTCCACCAGCCTTGAATGTTTTCTTGGAAGTCTGGATGATCTAACCAAAATTGTTCGAATCGGAAGGGTTTCTTTCCCAGAGTGGCTGGGACATCCAACCATAATTGTATGGGCCAGTGATCCGATCCAACGCGATTTAGGATGCTAGATTCTATTGTAGTGTCGTCCATCATGAGTGGCTCTGTCACAAGGAAGCGGTCTAGTTTGCAGGTGATCTGGTGCATTCCTGTTCTTCTGTTGGACCAGGTATGAATGTTGTTGTTGGCCTCTAAGTCAATTAGCCTGAGGTCATCTATTAAACTGTTGAGGTCGCCGGAGTCTCGATCCAGTCGTCGTGAGCCTCTCTTTTTTTCCTCTAGGCTGCGGATGATATTAAAGTCGCCCCCCACTATCCATCTGTGGTATTGTGTGAGGATGGACAGGTAACTTAGGCTTCTAAGGAAGGCCTGTTTGTCTCTTGGAGTGGCCGGTCCATAGACGGTTGTTAGATGTCCTGGCTTGTCTGATCCTATGAGCATGTAATTGGCTGTAATAGACCATCTGGTGGTGCAAAAGTTTTCCAACAGGACAGTGTTGGTATTCTAGAGGAGAGCAAGTCCTCCAGCCGTTCCTGCAGCATCAATTAAGACCACTCCTCCCTACTTCCAATAATAGGGGAGTAGTCGATTAATGTCCTCTGAGGTACATTTTGTTTCCTGCAACATTACAACATCCGGTGCTTCCGCTATGATCATATCTCGTAGCAGTTTCTGCTTGCTACGACCGTTGAGGCCTCTAATGTTCCATGAGATGATATTCATGATGATTGAGGGGGGGGTAGAGGGGGGAAGCTATCCGAGATCAGGTGAATCTGCCCTGAGTTTACCATAAAGCTTCCAATTTCCTGTATGAGCTTATTTGTTGATTTCCTTCCTCATTTTTTCTCATCTTTTTGTGCCTTATTTGGGTTTTTTGTCTGACTACCCTGGATGCCCAGTGCTTTGCTGGCTCGAGCTGAGGAGCCCGCCGAGGAGTTGAGGAACACTTTATGCACCTTCCTGAGTTGATCCCTGGGTATGGTGTAAAGTTTTTGGTGGCGATAAGCATGCTCAAGGTGTTCCAAATCCACTCCAGCTAGGTCCTGTTCTTCCACCTCCATTTCCTCATCCCCGTCTTCTATCTCCTGCTGCTCAGGCGGATCCCTAATTGGGCCCATTGGGGGAGGTTCCGACTCCTTTTTCTTCGCTGGTTGTTCAACCTCTAGGCCCTTAGTTTGAGAAGCCGTGTGCTGAGGTGGTGGGTTAGTATGTACTGGGTTTGAAGATTCCTCTGGGTTATCTTGTAAAATTGCAAATTTATTGCTGGTGGAAGGATCTTTACTTACCTAAGCTGGTTTCTTTCTGCCTCCCTGTTGTCTTTGCCCTGCCTGTTGCGTGAATCCCTCCTTGTCCTTGCCGTTTTCTGGATTCCCCTCCTTGTGCGTCGTGTTGAGTGGGCATTCCCTGAAGAGATGTCCATGCTCGTGGCATTTCCTGCAGCGGAAGGGAATATGTTCGTAATCAATGGTTTGAGCCCAGTCCTCATCATGATACTCCAGCATAATAGAACCCGGGAGCGGCTTGGCTATGTTCAGATAAACACCGATTCTTGCATAAGATGTGTAGCGTCTCTGCTTAGTTGCTTCAGAGGACTTAACATAAATACCTATGGTGTTGCCTATGCCAGCTAGAAATTCCTCCAACCAGAATTCCTGGGGAAGAGAGTACAACCTGATCCAGACCGACACATGGGTGAAATCTTCTTTTTCCGGGCTGAACTTTTCTGTCCAGAATCTCAAGAAGAGTCCCGCCGAGTTGAAAAAATAGGGCCCTCCATCAAAGATACGGTTCCTGTCTTCTAGATTGTGGAGGATGATCATGAAGAAACCCTTTGATCCTAGTTGGAGATCATAATGACCTTTTGGCCTCCACCAGTACTGTATCCATTTCATTAGTTCGCGTTCCAAGGGCCATAGCCCTAGAAACTTTCCTATCAGGGCATTATCTCGCATGTATTGTTTCTGCTCCTCTATACGGGGAGAGTTTATGACATATTTTGGGGTCGTTGGTGCTTGCGGAATGCACTTACCGGGGATCCAAGGGGTCGAGGCGTTTGTGGAGCTGTCTTCCTTAACTAGATCCATATCTGTGTCCCGATCCTTGAATGTCCCTTCAACCAGCAACTGCGTGCGCATATCTGGAGGCGTTTCGAAGGTCGGCCTCTTCACTCTGGCTGCCGGGTCTTCATTAGCCGTGACTTGGCTGTAGGAGACGCCAGTCGGTGCCCCCCTTTAGCATTGCGGGAGCCCCTGCGGGGCCATTATCTTGTGGCCGCAGTCCTCTGCGAATGTCAGATTTTAAACCCTAGCTTCAGAACCAAATCCCCGAGCCAAACATTAGCCACATTTTAAACTACCCAATATGTGATCAATAATTAGTGTGCTAATTTACATTGTTTTTCCATTTTTTCATGGGTTTTGATAGTTCATGAAATGCAAGTGTAGACTTTGACATCAAAGATTATTGGTGACTCGACATTGATAAAATATTAAGCGATTATGGAAAACAACCATTAGAAGCAAAGAAAACACCCCCAATCTTTACTCCTATTAAATATTTGAATCCATGCCTAATTGAATGGGCATTGAAGGTCAAAGTGCTTTTAAACACTAATCTATGCACCTTCATTAATGCCAAGGGACCTTGCCATGTCTTTATTTTTTATGTTATTGACATGGAAAGCAGTAAGATACGTATTTCATGCTTCAACATCCAAACGAAACACCTTCACTACAATGTCATGCACCACAACTGTAGAAGGAATGCACATTACACTAGCATTCTCCTACAAATGGTATGCAAAAATGAAAAATACTACCTATTTCTAACTCCAAAAATAGAAGAGACACAATTGTATTCTTTCTCACTTACACATTTAAAATTTTTATCCTTGAATCTCCACTACTCCACCCCCGTGATTCTCTAATATCATAGGAGAGGTCACAAAGTTGTAGCTTCTTCTATGTTTTAATAATTCTATACATGCAATGTTTGATCAAATGATACAATTGGGCATGTGGAAATATCATTGTTGTTTGTATTATATGCCTACATCTTTTATGCACTAGTATAATGTTTCCCAAGGTAATTAGAGGATGATTTGGGAATAGCTAGGGCTATCCTATTTTGATAATATAAGTATATTTTATCTTATGAACAATTAATGCAAATTTAATTCTAATTGACATCAATGACATGATTTTGTATATACCAATAATTAGTGATGATAATATAAGTTGCCTTCTGCTTTGTTTCATTTTAATAACAAATTATAGCTCTAGATAATAAATAGCTCTAGATGATATTTAGAATTAAAAAGTGTACACGTGTAACATCTTTTGTTTTTGTTATTTACTTGGAAAGAATTATTACACCATTCACTTCTCCATGTTTTCTTTGTTTCATCATTTATTCTCTTACTAAATATGCTAGTCATAAAATCATATGCTACTTAGGTTTTTTCGACGTTCCCTCTCCCCTACTTTACATGTTTTTTCGTGAGTGAGCCTAATGGTTAAGAACATGTGTTTCCTCTTAAGAGGTCACAAGTTCAAATCCAAAGGGGGGTAGGGTATGCATACCTCCGTAGACTTTACCAGTCAAATCGTTGGGTGGAGAGAGGTCCCTTGTCCCACAAACAAGGAGGTATCATACACCAATTTGGCGTGGCTTGGTCGTGACCTTAAAAAATAATATAATAATAATATTGGGATCATAATTTGGCTCATTCCAATGTGTACTATTTAATAGTACTATTTATGATCCCAATGTTTTTTAATAACACTTGTTAATTATTATTTTTTAAATATCTATTATTAAAATCAATGAGCTTTGAAATTGTTTTTTAATATAGATATTTATTTATAAAAAATAAAATCCAACATTAATTAAGAGATATGGTTCACAATAATATATAAACTCTTGTATACTATGATTTTTGTGCCACTAAAATCCTCACATATAAATGGAGAATCCTTTTAAAATAAAAAAATAACATTCTAAAAAACATTTAATTTATTTATTTTTATTTAATTTAAACAAAGATAACATTTAAGTAATACTTTTTATTACATTTCTCATATTATTATCATCTCATATGATTGTACTGAGAGGAGTAAGGTGCTCTAGAGCCCAGTATGGGAGATATGTTGTCACATTAGCTTTATGTTAGATTAAACATTTATAAAAAATTAAAGTTCGTTAAATTAAAAAAAAATAACAATAATAAAAATAAAGTTGGCTCAATTAAAAAAAACATCTTAAACTCGGATCTATCAAGCACAAGATCAAATTAGAATTTAATACTTGGAATGGAATAAAATGATTAAAAAAAATTACACCTTAAGAAATTTGATCCCTCTTAGTGCTTGATAAATCCATATTTAAAATGGATCTACACTAATGATTAACATTACACATCTCACATTATTATGAGCATTTTTAGATGGACGTTTTTAATTATTATTTAAAAGGAATTTTGCATTCCTTTCATATAAATTTAAGTATTATTAAAATAAATGTAAGAAGTCGAAATAACTCTTCTCTATAATACCTCAAATGGGGTGACACCTAGCCACAACTGCCCAACTGCCACCTGGCCACATGCGTCCTCTCCACATACCCGAACTCCTGCCTAAGGTGCCTCATTAACACTGGTCTCCCTCCTGCGCTCTGGTTCTCATGTGCAGAATTAAGGATTCGATCTTGTCGCAGGTGAACATGCTTGGGATTGATACAAGAATGGTGGAGGACATTAATGGAGATGAAATGATTAACTTTAATGGCCTTGAGATGCACCATGGCAATTTCATTTGGCTACAGTTAATTTCCTTTTTCATTTGCTTTCTTGTTGGGAAACTTTCCTCTGTGGTTATCACTTTTTGCACCTTCCTTTCCTTTTCCCTGTTTAACCCCTTTCCCCTTGCATTTCTTCTCTGATTCATTGTTCCCTTTAGTTTTTCTATGCCTCGTGAAAAAGGAAGACCAAAGCAAGGCTTGGTTTCTTGCCATGAATCAGCTTGTATTCTTCCTTCTCCCCTTCCATCATTGGGCCTCTCAACTTCCTCTCAAATTTCCTTCTCTACAAAGTCCAGCCAGTAAGAAGCAGATATCTGGGCTTACGCCACCCGTGTTGAGGAAGAAATTCCCTCTAAGAAGTTACAGGCCAATTCCCCTTCCTTACCTCCATTTGTAGCAGAACATTCACTCAACATGGCTCATCATGATTAGCCTAGCCTACATGTCGTTGCTAACAGCTCACAGGTACCTGGGCATGACTCCAATTGGGCAATGGAGCTTCCCTCTCCAAGGCACTTCTCAGATGATAAAATGCAACTAATTTTTGAGCTTTGCAGGGACAAAGTGGAGAAACACTTTTGACAGGATCAGATGGACCACATGCTCACCAACCTCCTTGATTCGCTCTCAGGCCATATCTCTGGTTAGTCATGTTCGGTTTGTCATCACCACTGTGCATGTGCATCTTTTGGGCACCTCCCTCCTAGAGGGGATGGTGGAAGTGATCAATCCGGTGTTCAGTTTTCTTTTCTACCTTGCTTTCAGTTTGTAGCACGCTTTAATAGAGAAAATTATATTATATATCTTCTCTATTAATGCCCATATGAGGGTGTGTGGGGTGAGGGGGGGAGGAGGGCATTAGTAGAGAAGATATATTGTATATCTTCTCTCTTTATGCCCCCCATATGAGGGTGGGAGGGGGCATTAATAGAGAAGATATATAATATATCTTAGCTTTGAAAATGTTAATGTCCAAGTTTAAGAAATATTTGGTAATGGTGATATACGTGAATATGCATTGGGGTTTTTTCTATCTTAAAAAAAGAAAAAAAAAAGTATAATTATCATATTTAAAAAAAATGGAAAAAATTACAATCTTATGGGTGTGTGCGTGCAATGATGTTTAATGTCCATTGAGACCAAAATTGGTCTATCGGACCTTAAGAAAAGTAAGAGATTACTTGAATTTATTTAAAATGTTATTTCTATGCTTGAAAAACATTACGAGAAGCATTCCAAGATCACTAAAGTTTTCACGACTTTGAAGGTTAGGAAGGTTGGTATTGTGAAAAATATTTTGAAATTGGGATCTAATTTGGGTATACGTAGGGAATTTTAGGAGCAAGTGATTTTCATCTTCAACCCTCTTGGTGTCACAAAGGTGATAAATCCTTTCTTTCCATGAACCTGTTTTGGGGATTGTCGAATGCCCAGTTTCACTATACAACTCATGAGAATTAGTTCTTATTTTAGCAATATTGATTCTCTTATTTACGCTAGTCAAAACAAAGAGATACCCATCTTAATTTAATAAATACTAAAAAAAATTATACTTCAATTTTTTTGAAATGTCTTTTTGGAAACTTAATAAACTCTAAATTAAAATTAAAATGGATGTAAAACCTATACTTGATTTTCAATAATGAGATAAAACTTGTGTTTAATAACTTACCTCGTGGGTTATGCTTTTCTAAAATCAAATTTCTAAATAGTTCCCTTCAATAGTGTTGTAAATAACTTAAACTACTTGTTATGTTTCCTCCTTGGAGGTCACAGGTTGAAATCTAGAGGGGGTAAGGTATGTATATCTATGTAGAATTTATTAGCCAAATCATTGCATGAAAGGGGTCCTTTGTCCCACAAACAAGGGGGTCTCATACACCAATCTGGTGTCTGGCTTGGCCGTTACCTTAAAAATATATTATTATTATTATGATAACATTGCCAATGAGTTGATCTTATAATCCCTCTTAAAACTTGTATTAATTTTCTTATATTTTGGATATATTCTTAGAGATCATGGGTTTAAAATAAAATGTGTTTGTTGCTTGTAGTTATTGGGAGTGTAGGTCTTTTTTTAGAGTTCCAAAGTATGATAAGATTTAAAATCAATCGTGACAAAATGAAGTTAAATGTTTTATGATTTTTTTTTTTAATAATCTTTATGGAAATTATAATTTTGAATTAATGAAATTGTTGTTTTTAATACAAAATGAATTCAATGTCCTTGAATATATTTACAACTAAATTATGAAGAGTTGACATTTAATATTTACAATTCCATTCATCCATTTTTTTTTTAAGATTGTCGAAGGAATTCATATTAAACAGAGAAAATATTACATACATAGTCCCTATTCTTGGCTTGCCACTATGGAAACCAAACTAGCGACATAAAAATAGATTGTCTACCCAAATTGTTTGGAAGGTCCTATAAGATATTAACATACAAACCATAACATACCAATAACTAAAGTCTAAAGAGAAGATACTATGAGAGGACTGAACTATGGCCTTATAGCTAGGATGAGAAGAGAGCACTACCTTGCTCCCCTTTCTCCCATTAAGACTAATAAACAAAAAGATTAGCAGATCTGTCATTCAAAATTTGAAACATTTATATTTTGATTCTCATCCAGAGGAACCCAGGGTTGCACCATAGTGATGTCAAAGAAGACTAGGCCACCTAACTTGTTAGCGAGAAGTTCTGATTGAGCTAAGGCTGAGCAATCAATAGTGAGATTATATTTTTCAGTAGGATCCCAACTAGAATCTAGAAGTTGTGGCCCTCTAGCAATCCCCTTGTTATCTAGACAATCGATGATTTTATTTGTTGATCGCCTAACATGGGATGAAATTATGAATTCAGTCAAATAAAGAAGGGGTTGGATGAAATCTAAACACCCTTCCAGATGCTAGTTGAGGGACAAATTGTTGGTGGGATATCCATGCAACATCTTTTTTAGCATCTAAATAACGATTTAAGAGTCCTCTTCAACCACTAGTTTCATGAATAGAAATAACAAGGCCTCACTCTAAGGCCTATAATTCTGCAACGTTGTTACTGTCAACCCTTATATTGTTAATCCCTAAATAGTGGCACATTAACCCTTAATTGGGGCACATTACATTAGTAATATTGTTTTATTTATGTAGGCTTGGGTCCATTAGTTGTAATTGTACCTCCTAGTCTCCTATATATACCAAGGAGACATTTTCATTTGGAATCATCTTGTATTTGGACATTTATGTGGTGTATAAGGAGGTTTCCCCCTCGAAGAGGCTTATTATATGAAATTATCTCTTTTTCAAGGTGTTGAGTACTTATTCTGAGGTTTTTATATGCTATATTGATATTTGGTTCTTAACATATGGTATCAGGGCTCAAGGTCTTGGGGTTTCATTGCTACATCTGAGACACCTTGGAATTTTCTCTATAATTTGTTTTCTACGACGTTTCAGAAGGAACCCCTTGGAGGATATTTAGTAGATGAATAAAGGTATGTTGGGTTAAAATTTCATCTCCTGAGGCCTTATACTTTCAGAGATACATCCCGTGTAATATAGGGTTCTGGAATCATCCTGAATTTAGTCATCGCGGAATTTTCGCTATAACATTTTTTCTGTAGCGTTTAAGAACCTAAAATCCAGAGGTTATTCACATAAATTATTAGGGTATCTATGATAAAAAATTCATCTTCTGGGTCATCTTACATTTGTAGATACACCCTATGGAAGATAGGGTATCTGACTAGTCCTATTGACTAGTCTCAAGCAGGTGTTCCAGGTAAAACAATCATAACTTCTTCCTAGAGTATCCAAATTGAGTGAGACCAATTGCATTGGATAGTGGACAGTCCTTAGTATTTCCGGTACAATTTTCAGAATTTATATCAATTATTTTGTGCAGGGTGCGCTATACAAGTGAGATCTCCTAGAAAGACCAAAAATCAACAAGCTGTGGGGAAGTTACCGTAAATTCCACTTGGCACATACAACAGACTTGTGGCATTGCAAAGAAGAAATATCAGAGAACTAAAAAAAATATTTTTTCATACCCAGAAGGGCCGAAACTTTGGAGATACAATAGAAGAAAGATTTTCTAGTAGAACCACCTCAAAATCAAGGTTTAAAAGTGATACTTGGCCAACATGCCACCAAAAAAGGGAACTTCTAGACCAAATAAGCCTCCAGACAATCCTACTTGGACTCTTGATGAAGGTGAAGAAATGCGTAGGGACATAAATGAATTACAAAAGAAGACAATGACAAAAGATGAACTACAAGGGATGATGGATTCAAATGAAGCTAAATTGGAGGCAATAATGGATACTAAGATGGATGGTTTAAAAAGGGAGATCATGGAAGGATTGAAAAATTTCGTAATAGAGAGGACACCTGAAAGAGAAAATGTATCCCATGAAATTCATGATTAGGACATAAGGAATATGAATCAAGAATGGAAAAGCTCCAACTTTGGGTTGAAGACCAACCACGTTCCTAAGATCGATATGAGGAAGTTTGATGAGAAGGACCCAATCACATGGATACTTCAGATGGAGAAATTATTTGATATACATAATGTGCCACATACACAAAAGGTACAAATTGCTTCTTTATAATTAGAACCCAATCAATTTGTATGGTATCGATGGATTTTTTCTCGCAAATCACTCGTCACTTGGACACTTTTCACGGAAGAAATGATAACACACTATGAGGATACAAGGAACAATACCTTCTTTAGCCAATTGATAAATATCAAGCAAAAGGGTTCAATTATAGAGCACATTGAGAACTTCCAAAGATTGAATATAAAGGTAACATATATTCCAGATGAGCACTTGATTTATGTATTCATAGGAAATTCAAAGGATAACATTCAACATGAGGTTCGCCTTTGGGAACCCAAATCATTAGAGAATGCATTTAGGGTGGCAAGAATGTTGAAAGTAAAAATATGGCTATGGCTACTAGAAGGACCAATCCTAACATCTATTGAGAGAATAATGCTCCTTCTTCTAAAACACCTCAAAGTACAAGGCTGACACCTCAACAATTGGAGGAAAGAAAAAAAAAGGTTTATGCTTTAATTGTGATAGCAAGTACAGTAAGGGACATAAGTGTGGTGACAAAAAATTATTCTACACAGATTGTGAAGAAGAAGAAGAACAAGAACAAGAACCATCTCAAGATGAAAACGTAGACATGATTTCTTCTGAAGAGTTGACTCCCACAATATCGTGTAATGCATTGGATGGAATTAGCACTCCTCAAACCCTCAAGATCGAAGGATATATCAAAAATAAAAAGGTAATAGTCCTAATTGATTATGGCAGTACTCATAATTTCATTCACTACAAATTAGCGAAAGCTCTCAATTGCTTTGTATATCCAACACCAGAGTTTCAAGTAATGATTGAAGATGGAGGAACTATCAATTGCTCAAGAAACTGCAATAAGATCAATCTTATTATGGGGGAATATGTAATGAATAGTCCAATGATTTCTATACCCATGGGTGGTGGTGATTTCGTACTAGGAATCCAATGGTTACAATAATTAGGAACAATGACTTTTAATTTTCAGGAAATTTTCATGAAAGTTTCATTGGAAGGAAAATAAATTAAGTTAAGAGGTATCACAGGGAAACCCAGTAAGGTGATAAGCTCTATTGACATGACAAAATTATTGAAAAAGGGGAATCAAGGTGTAATTGCAAAAATGTGCTCACTAGATGTTCAAACATCTAAGCCATCTATTCCCCTAGATCTCCAAGGGATCATTGATAATCATTCCAAAGTATTTGAAGCTATTCCCAAAGGTCTTCCACCCACTTGAAATCATGATCATGATATTCACCTAATTCTTGGGTGTTCCTCCTAACATCAGGCCATATAGATACCCTTATGCCAAGAAGAGTGAAATTGAGTGCATGGTTGAAGAAATGTTAGAGGCTGGCATTGATAGACCTAGCTAAATTTCTTACTTTGCATTGGTGGTAATGGTATTCAAGAAATATGGCTCACGGCGTATGTGTCCAGATTATAGAGAACTCAACAAGATCACTATTAAATATAAGTTTCCCATTCTCGTCATTGATGAATTGTTAGATGAAATACATGGAGCGATCTATTTCACAAAGTTGGATCTTCGTTCAGGGTATCATCAGATTAGAATGAAGGAAGAAGATATCCCAAAAACAACATTCCAAACTCATGAAGGCCATTATGAATTTTTGTTCATGCCTTTTGGCCTTACAAATGCACCTTCCACATTCCAAGGGTTGATGAATTCCATTTTCAAGACCTTCCTTTGAAAATTTGTTTTAGTATTTTTTGATGATATACTAATCTATATCAAGTCTTGGGAGGATCATGTGCGACATGTTGACAAGGTGCTACAACTACTAAAGGAGAAACAACTATATGCAAAAACATCCAAATGTTTCTTTGGGGTGAAGGAGGTAGAGTATTTGGGTCATATTGTATCTCATGAAGGTGTCAAGGTAGACCCTAACAAGATTAAGGCCATGATGGACTGGCCGATTCCCAAAACATTGAAGAATCTTAGAGG
>ML781070.1:747859-772959 GCA_009831015.1 Picea engelmannii
AAGGAGGTAGAGTATTTGGGTCATATTGTATCTCATGAAGGTGTCAAGGTAGACCCTAACAAGATTAAGGCCATGATGGACTGGCCGATTCCCAAAACATTGAAGAATCTTAGAGGATTTTTGGGTTTGACAGGTTACTACCTGATGCAGGAGCATCGCCAACAAAGCACAAGCGTGGAAGATAGTTGGGCGCACTAGTGCACATTTTGAAATATTTTGAATTTCAAACCGATCAATGTATTAATGTGATATTTGAAAAAGCTTTTTGAGTTATGAATGTCTTTAATGACTGGAGGATGAACCATCACGTAAGATTGATGGGGGAATGTATTTTGTTTTGTAAATCATATCACAATATAGATTTGGAGCTTGTGCTCTTATCTGTCTGATGCAATATTTATTGTAATAGGCATTAAGTAGTTGATAGCATTCAATTCCATTAAGATAACATAGAGTAGTTGGAGGAAATGCTCTAAGAGCACCTCTTTGTATAAATCTTTGTAATATTGCCCAGAAAGGGTTGTTGATAGTTTTCAATTGTTGTTGATAGCTGTTGTAGCTGCTGAATCTAGTATGTGTATATTGCCATTGTAAGCCAAGAGCAGGGAGATGCAGAGAAAAGTTGTATGAATGTATGTAAGTTTCAGTTGGATGAATATAACAGAAGAACATTGTCCCAAATGTGTGTATGGGTATGTGTCTATATGAATGAATGGTAGATTTTCTGTTATTTTTCTCAATTCTCTGTTATTTCTGTTCTTGAATCCATGACTACATTTGCTTCATTGAATGTATGAGTCATTGTGAGGAGTAGATAAGTTTCAAGTATATTGTTTTCTATTTGAGCAAGTGCAAGGTGTGCATAGTGTCCACAAGGAGTGCGTGACCGAGTCTGTTCTGACTCGAAAGCTCATAAGAGATAGTGGAACTTATATGCATGAAAGGTGTGCATCGATGTCTACAAGGAGTGCGTGACAGGGTTTTCAGACTCAAAAGCTCAGAAAGGATAGTGTGATTCAATCACAGGAGATAGAAATGGTTGGAGCATAGTCACAAGGAGTTCAAAGTCATCCACAAGAGTTGAAGTGTGGAGAGAAATCTGTTGCAAGGTGTGCACAGATCGAACATTTGACTAAGTGTCGAAGAGATTCTTCAAAGGAACAAGGAAAATCAAGGAAGGAAAGCTTAAGAGGGGAAGTGGCATAAAGATTCAAGGAAAGGAGTCCTTGAAATTCTTGTAAAATCCATTGGGCAAAATTTGTTCTCATAAGGAGAAGAACGATCCCAGACTGTTAGAGATAGTGAAGTTGCAAGGAGGAGAACCGTGAAATATTTCGGTACTTCGAAGGTTCGGCAAGTTCGAAGACTTGGCGAAAGATAAACCATGAAGTCCAAAGTCACAATTCAATCTCGACCGTTGAACGCAAGAGAGCATGTGGCAACAGTATCCAAGAATTTGGAAATAAGGAGATTGGACGTTGTGAGTGAAAAGACTAGAGTGGGGTCGCAAAGTCCGAGCCATTGTGGGGTCGATGAATCCGAGGAGATGCATGGCATGATTTCGGAGACTTGGAGCTGAGCGCTTCGGGAAGAAGTGAAGAAAGGATTTGGGATATCCCCGAAGTCTGAATTGTGAAGGAAGTAGATCCACGGTCACAGCCGTGGTCACTTGCGGAAGAGCCTGTGTGTGGGTTTAAGATAGTTTTGGATGCCTGTAGGGACCTAAGGAGTCGTTCCAACTTAGATTTACGAATGATCCAAGACTGGGAGGTCAAGCAACCCTTTGGAGGGAAGGGGGTTTGCATCAGAGTGGTATCAGAGCTGAATACAAGATTGATTTCTGTAGGGATTGTTATCACACAGTTTGTAGCTAGGTCAAATGGCTATAAGATAGAAGGTCAAATTGGCATAACAGGAACCTATCCCATCCAATTTCACCACGATGGGGAGGTTATTTCTCTTTAGGAGGTTAGGCCCAGGGGAGACATCCCCGGTAACCTAGAGTTTTGAAGAGGCAAGATTCAAAGGAGAAAATTAAATTCCCCCCTTCGCAGGTCACCACCAAAACAGACAGTCTCGACTAAATAGCCAATAATGAAGTGAAGTCCCAAAGAAGAACACCTGCCAGGAACAAAGCAACAACAAACCAATATATGCAAGCTATGATTCAATGGGTTAGTACTTCATAAGACTATCTGATATCAATATATAAGCAATTATAACAATAAATATTGACGAAGTCAATGTTTGTTAATGCAACAATGAAATAATATCACTTCACCAATAAATATCAAGAAAATGTAGCAATCAATGTATCCAATCAATCATTATTCAATAAATGCAACAAACCACCATCCAATTGCCTAATAATGGAAAATTGCTGCGTCAAGATGAAGTAACCAAGGGTGACATTAGCCTTCTTAGGGTTAGCAGTTAGTTAGGGTTTCAAATTAACAAAGGTTTTGAGAGTTTGTTTGATCACTTTCACTTCAACGCTGGAGGTCTAAGATCAATACCTAAGGGCTAATGGAGTCAATTTAGAAGAGGATGCAAGGGTTGAAGGAGGCTAAGGACTAGAGGGAAGGGTTTTGAAGTGCTGCTATGGCAGGGCCTCATAATCAAAACCCTAGCAGAGAGAGGCTCACTCTCGTGTTGCTAAAGCAAGGCCTCGTGATCTCTCCTCCTTCCTTAAGTTAACTTGGCAAAAATGGCTAGCATAAAAGATAAATCAAGATTAGAGAGTGCAGTGAGGGAGAGTGTTGCTAAAGCAAGGCTCTATCACCAAAACCTAGAAGCAGGACAACCCTAGGTGTAGATAACCTAGGCTTGGGACATCTCCTCCTTCTTGAATTCAGAAAGTATGGCTAGCTCAGGGAGAAGAAGCAATAAGAGTGTAGCTATGGCTAGGCTCTTCCTTCCTTCTTCAATGGCTGAAAATTTCTCTTTTAGGGGACATGAAATAAGGACCTACTTGTGTGCTTTTCACCTAGGGTTTTTATCAGCAAATTATAAACATATGCAAGAATATAAGACTACAACCATTCAATCAAGAAGTTTTGTAGAAAAAACACTTACATATCACCATGAAATAGCATGCAAACCCTAGTTGTAAACCTTCCTTCAAGAGAAATGCCAAAAAAATGCCAAGAAATGCCTTCCTTCAACAAGTGCGCCTCACTAAATCAACAAAACTACCCAAGTAGGGCGCAAAAATCAGACCTCACTAAATGAGTGAGTGATGTCTTATGTTTAAATGAGGCTA
Source organism: Picea engelmannii (assembly GCA_009831015.1). Taxonomy (NCBI): domain Eukaryota; kingdom Viridiplantae; phylum Streptophyta; class Pinopsida; order Pinales; family Pinaceae; genus Picea; species Picea engelmannii. Next base: position 751,122 of record ML781070.1, read on the forward strand.
AAACTCCTCAATATATAGTGTATCAATGACCTTAATTAATTTTAGGTCATAAAAATGGCCGACAAGACCAGAATACTGTTTTTACATTAAATTGTCAAATTAAAACCCTAACTGAGCTGTAAAAAAGGTAAAATCCCCTTCAAGGGAGGTGCTATCCCCTTTTAGGGCAGATGAGACATCTAGGAGCAAAACGTTAGCCCCCTAGGGGCCTCTCCAACATGCCACACGTGCCACTGCTGCCCAATCTGCCTCCAAAAATGACCATGAAGATGGATGATGTCATGGTGAGGATGGGGACGTTCTGAGCCTTCCAAGGCCAGCGTTCCACTGAAAAGGGGTCATTCCCCCTAGGCCAGGCTCTGTCAAAGTGCCTCTGGTGAAACGTCCTCTTCTTCTCTGGTGAAAAACCTCAGTCAAACACTGTCCTGTCTCTGCCCCTCTGATGGGGTCTTAGCAACCATCTGATGGGCTCTTCAACCCCATGGAGGTCTGAACGGATCATCTCCCCATGTGTACCGGTCCAAATGGTACCTTTCCATCGGGCATTGTCCTGCACATCAAAAACTATGCCCTCCATGGGCTCATTAGTCACAGGGATCATAGTAATGTCAATCACATTTCATCATTAATATTATCAAACATATGCATAAAACCCTGATATATCGGTCAATAGCTCCAAGATATTACAAAAACCTACAGTACAAGATTGAAGAAAAGGACAAGACATCCTATTGGGCTAGTATCCACAAGAAAAGGGAAGTCCCTAGGAAGTTTTCATCCAAGCCATGTAAATGAGGTGATGTGGCTAGGGGATGTCCAGTCATGTGGGTAGAGTGAGAGCCAGGGATGCATAATGTTATCTGTGGGTGCCTTTGTAGAAGGCGAGCTATACCCGTCATGGATGCAAATTTTCCAAGCACGTTCTTGCCTTTATTCTTTTCTTTATTTTCTTTTTCTTATTCTTTTTCCTTTTTTATTCAAGGGATAACCGGAGGACAATGCCTTGGCATGGTGACCAGAGCTGACAATGTTACCCACAAGTACTTTCACAGAGATGAGAAGGCTTGGCTCCTGATGAGACCCCCTTTCCCTTGGCCATGCAACCAAAGGTCACTGCCTTGGCATGGTAACTAGATGGTGGCAATGTCATACTGTTAGGTACCCATGAACCTAATAGGTTGGCTCGTGATGAGACCCCCTATCCTCTTCGCTAGGTCTTGTTTGTTATTTTTCGGGTCCCTCTTATTTCTTGTTGAGAGGCTTTTTATTGCCTTCTCAGGGATCCCTGGGTGAAGCATCTCGAGGTTTTATTTCTAGGCTTTTATCTTTTACCAGCTGCTTTTACCTTCTGGGCCTTTATCCCCTTCTTCCTACAAGATAAGGTGCAACCCTACAAACAGGTCAATCCAATGCCCAAACAAGGGGAATGGGATAAATGAGCGGGAGATAAGATGAAAAAGTTGTGGTATGATGGGAGTGGACGATGGCTCTTCAGGAATCCCCCTAGTGGCAAACCAAAACCTATGGGCATAGGCTTGCTAGGGAACCCTGTCAATCTACCCAAGCATGGTCAAGTGGGCTAATGTAAGATCCAAGCAGTTGTTATAGATAAAAGGAATCAGATGCATATATTTAAAGGTTTTAATGATCAAAAGTGACACATACCATGATACCTGGACCAATTACCTCATGGATGAAGAGCCTTCTCCGATACAAGACCAAGCCGATGGTGATGGATGTTTTTGCTACTGACAAGATGAATCTGATGAAAGAAGAAAAGGATGGGCCCTCCAGGGACATTCTCAGGTCAATCCTGCTCTCAGTACTCCATGTCTAGGACCTGTGGGCCTCGAGACATGATCTCCTATTAATCCCTAGAAATCAGGGATAACATCTAGCTCCAACTCAGGGACATGTGCTCACCATAGAGCGCATGAGAACATCAAAATCTCTAGCATAACCTGTAGACCTACCCAAACTCGATAGAGGCATCAGTAAAAAAAATGGGGTGGTAATGCCACCCCAACATATATAGACATATATATATATAAACTGAAATAAAACAATCAGTAATGCAAATGTGCAAGAAAATTAACATGAAATTCAAATGATATAATACATGAAGAATGCCTAATTACCTATACTTACCTGTGAAGTTAGGTTACCCCCATCTTGGTGGGGTTTGAGGAGGTGCCTGCTGACGGGCACTGTGCGCTTTTGTCCCTCCAGTGTAGACAAGTAATAAGAGTTATTAATTGACTTTCTTCCAACCTTAAAAGGGCCAAGCCAAAAATGATTGTTTCCTTTGATATCAATAGGCTTCCCTTTATTGGCATCCCACATCCATACTACATTCCCCCTCCTTGTACTCTCTGACTTTGAAATTTTTCATTCCTTGAACAACCCTGGTGTATTGTGTAGAGGGAGGTGGGTGGGATTCTGCTATAAAGATTTCCTGCTGCGAAGGATGGATCCGTACATCATCTTCCACTTTCTTTAGTATTTTCATAGTCTCGGACTCCTGGCCTTTGAACTCGTCAAGGAGTTGTTGGTATTCCTCTTTCTTGATCCATTTAATCTGATTAGAATTTTCCTCCTTTATAGAAGACATATCTTCTAGAGAATATTTATGAGGAGTCTGTTTGGTTTTGTCACGTGCTTTTTCATCTTTGATGGAATCACTGGGCTCTTGCACATAAGTTGTAGTCACAGGTACATTCTGGGTATGACCAATAGTTCCATCTTTCAATGGTCCATCTGATCCTTGGAAAAAGTTTTCAAATCACTCTTTGACAGATGGTACCTTGATGACTTCTGTCAAAGGGATGGTTACAAACATCTTGGATAATGCCCCTTCAAGGTCAAAGTTAAGGTTAACCCTTTCAGTCTTGGATGTTTTAGGAAAGATTACACCCAAAGGTGGGTTTTTTGTTTGGTCAGTGGTAGGTTGGTTCAACTTCTTTCTTCTATACACCTAGAACTCTTGTTTCTTTAGCCTTTATTTTGATTCCCGGTCTAGTTTGTTTATTACTTCCATTTTAGCTGACCTGGCCACTTCTTTTATGGCATCTCGATGCTCTTCAGCGGTGATATTTATTTGAGTTACTTCTATTATGTGGCCTATATTGTTCACTTGTTGATGGCCACCATTATTGTAAGGACACTCATGTTCCCAATGCGCTTCACTGCATTGAAAACACCAAGGGTTTTCATCCACAATGATGGTGCTTGGAACTTACGTGTCTTTAAAAACATCTTCGTTCCACTCAACAATATTACTTGCTCTCTGTACTAGATAGCCATCTTCATACAAATATTCAGAGATATTAGAGGCATCGTCGAGATAATCACCCCAATCTGTGTCTTCTTCTGTCAAGGGAAAAGAGGGGCAATCTTGAAACAAGTATGGATCCATTGATTTGTAATGACTATGTCCAAGATCATCTATTAATGATAAATAGGGCATTTTCTCATCTTTCTCAAAATGACCAGTTTGTAATAGTGTGGGAGTCCCCTCAAAAGATAATTGGTCATCCGGGTCTTGCTTTGTCAAAAAATGAACGTTTTCACGAATTCTTTTAACCCTTTGTAAGATACAGGACATACTAGTGTCTAAGTTGTTTCCATTATGTACCTGGGGCTCTTAAGACCTATTGGTTTCACTCATGCCTTGATTTTCCAACATTGGTGTGTTCAAGACAAATAAAGAATCTTCAAAGTTAGGTTTTTTATGAGTGGCCACACCCAAATCCTCGGATGGTTCACACTGTCTTGAGATGTTTGAGACATTGTTGATGCTTGAGAAAGCCTTGCTCCATTTCCTTTTGGGAGGCATGAGTTCTACCTCCAGAATTTCTGGGAAATTAGGTTCAGTGTCAGTGATATCCTCGTGACAAGATCCCCAAGGGTCATTATTGTATGAGAGATTGACTTGATGGATGTAGTCTTCGAATTCCAGGTTCTTCTCAATCTGACAAGCACGACATTGTGCTTCTTGTAGATTCAAGGGTGACCGATCTTTGAGAGTAAACTGCACAACTCCTTCCAACGAGTTCAAGTAGTGTTGGAGGACAACTTCTTCTGAGAAACTAGGTCTGATCTTCTTGAGGAGAAGGTTGAACCTATAATTGAAATCCCTAATGTCCTCGCTAGAGGCTTTGCAAATATCCGTATATTGAGAGTAAAGGGAATCCATGCTTTCTTTTTCATACCAATCTTTCTTGAAGGCTTGTTCAAGATCTTTAGGGGTTTTGATGCTTCCTTTCGGGAGTTTTTTAACCCATCTTCTGGCACTTCTGATGAGTGAGCTCACAAAGAGCCTTAAAAAGACATAAGGGTGTTCTTGTCCGGATTGGTGAAACTGGAATGCATCACAGAAGTCGTTCCAATGAGAGTTTCCATAGGATCCATCTTCCCCTGAAAACTTAGGTATCCAGGACTCGACCTTCTTGGGTAGATCATGTAACCCCGCTTGGGTGTTAGGTAAGCTTAAAGGGCCAAAGAGTTCTTTATGAGACCACTTGGGAGAACTTACAGGGGTGACAGGATTTGTGGAGTTCATAGTATTAGATGAAAGTATATACTGACGCCCACTACGGGTCGTCATTAGCTATTTGTGGAGTCGCTAGATGATTTGCTTGAAATCATCAAAGAAAAGGGAAAACACCGTAGTGGAGTCACCAAGTAAGCTTGTAAGATAAGGTTTTTGAGGCAAGGCTTACCGAAAAGATTTTGTCTTTTTGAGGAGAATTGACTCAGTGTTCCCTGGCAACGACGCCAAAATGTTATCACACAGTTTGTAGCTAGGTCAAATGGTTATAAGATAGAAGGCCAAACTGGTGTAACCGGAACCTGTCCCACCCAATGTCACCACAATGGGGAGGTTCTTTCTCTTTAGGGAGGTTAGGCCCAGGGGAGACGTCCCTGGTAAACTGGAGTTTTGAAGAGGCAAGAGTCAAAGGACAAAAGTAAAGTTCCCCCTTCACATGTCACCACCAAAACATACAGTCCCAGCTAAACAATCAATAATGAAGTGAAGTCCCAAATAAGAACACCTTCCCGGAACAAAGCAACAACAAACCAATATATGAAAGATATGATTCAATGGGTTAGTACTTCATAAGACTATCTGATATCAATATATAAGCAATTATAACAATAAATATTGACGAAGTCAATGTTTGTTAATGCAACAATGAAATAATATCACTTCACAATAAATATCAAGATGATGTAGCAATCAATGTATCCAATCAAGTCTTATTCAATAAATGCATCAAACCACCATCCAATTGCCTAATAAAGGAAAACTGTTGCGTCAAGATGAAGTAACCAAGGGTGATGTCATCCTTCTTAGGGTTAGCAATTAGTTAGGGTTTCAATTTAACAAAGGTTTTGAGAGTTTGTTTGATCACTTTCACTTCAATACTGGAGGTCTAAGATCAGTGCCTAAGGGTTAATGGAGTCAATTTAGAAGAGGACGCAAGGGTTGAAGGAGGCTAAGGACTAGAGGGAAGGGTTCTGAAGTGCTACTATGGCAGGGCCTCAAAATCAAAACCCTAGGGGAGAGAGGCTCACTCTGGTGTTGCTAAAGCAAGGCCTCATGCTCTCTCCTCCTTCTTTAGGTTAACTTGGAAAAAATGGCTAGCATAAAAGATAAATCAAGACTAGAGAGTGCAGTGAGGGAGAGTGTTGCTAAAGTAAGGCTCTATCACCAAACCCTAGAAGCAGGATGACCCCAGGTGTAGATAACCTAGGCCTGGGAAATCTCCTCCTTCTTGACTTCAGAAAGTATGGCTAGCTCAGGGAGAAGAAGCAATAAGAGTGTAGCTATGGCTAGGCTCTTCCTTCCTTCTTCTATGGCTGAAAATTTCTCTTTTAGGGGACATGAAACAAGGACCTACTTGTGTGCTTTTCACCTAGGGTTTTTATCAACAAATTATAAACATATGCAAGAATATAAGACTACATCCATTCAATCGAGAAGTTTTGCAGAAAAAACACTTACATATCACCATGAAATAGCATGCAAACCCTAGTTGTAAACCTTCCTTCAAGAGAAATGCCAAAAAAATGCCAAGAAATGCCTTCCTTCAACAAGTGCACCTCACTAAATCAGAAAAACTACCCAAGTAGGTCGCAAAAATCAGACCTCACTAAATGAGTGAGTGATGTCTTATGTTTAAATGAGGCTAAAACTCCTCAATATATAGTGTATCAATGACCTTAATTAATTTTAGGTCATAAAAATGGTCGACAAGACCAGAATACTGTTTTTACATTAATTGTCAAATTAAAACCTTAACTGAGCTGTAAAAAAGGTAAAATCCCCTTCAAGGGAGGCACTAGCCCCTTTTAGGGCAGATGAGACATCTAGGACCAAAATGTTAGCCCCCAAGGGGCCTCTTCAACATGCCACACGTGCCACTGCTTCCCAGTCTGCCTCCAAAAATGACCATGAAGCTGGATGATGTCATGGTGAGGATGGGGATGTTCTGAGCCTTCCAAGGCCAACGTTCCACTAAAAAAGGGTCATCCCCCCTAGGCCGGGCTCTGCCAAACTGCCTCTGGTGAAATGTCCTCTTCTTCTCTGGTGAAAAACCTCGGTCAAACACTGTCCTATCTCTGCCCCTCTGATGGGGTCTCAACAACCATCTGATGGGCTCTTCATCCCCATGCAGGTTTGAACTGATCATCTCCGCATGTGTACCGGTCCAAATGTAACCTATCCGCCGGGCATGGTCTTGCACATCAAAAACTACGCCCTCCATGGGCTCATTAGTCACATGGATCATAGTAATGTCAATCACATTTCATCATTAATATTATCAAACATATGCATAAAAACCCTGATATATTGGTCAATAGCTCCAAGATATTACAAAAACCTACAATACAAGATCGAAGAAAAGGACAAGACGTCCTATTGGGCTAGTATCCACAAGAAAAGGGAAGTCCCTAGGAAGGTTTCATCCAAGCCATGTAAATGAGGTGATGTGGCTAGGGGATGTCCAAACATGTGGGTAGAGTGAGAGCCATGGATGCATAATGTTATATGTGGGTGCCTTTGTAGAAGGCGAGTTGTACCCATCATGGATGCAATTTTTCCAAGCCCGTTCTTGCCTTTATTCTTTTCTTTATTTGATTTTTCTTCTTCTTTTTCCTTTTTTATTCAAGGGCTAACCGGAGGACACTGCCTTGGCATCGTGACTAGCGCTGGCATTGTTACCCACAAGTACTTTCATAGAGATGAGAAGGCTTGGCTCGTGATGAGACCCCCTTTCCCTTGGCCATGCAACCAAAGGTCATTTCCTTGGCATGGTAACCAGATGGTGGCAATGTCATACTGTTAGGTACCCATGAACCTAATAGATTGGCTCATGATGAGACCCTCTATCCTCTTGGCTAGGTCCTGTTTGTTATTTTCCGAGTCCCTCTTGTTTCTTGCTGAGAGGATTTTTATTGCCTTCTCAGGGATCCCTGGGTGAAGCATCTCGAGGTTTTATTTCTAGGATTTTATCTTTTACCAGCTTCTTTTACCTTCTGGGCCTTTAGCTCCTTCTTCCCACAAGATAAGGTGCAACCCTACAAATAGGTGAATCCAATGCCTGAACAAGGGGAATGGGATAAATGAGTGGGAGATAAGATGAAAAAGTGGTGGTATGATAGGAGTGGATGATGGCTCTTCAGGAATCCCCTGAGTGGCAAACCAAAACCTATGGGCACAGGCTTGCTAAGGCACCCTGTCAATCTCCCCAAGCATGGTCAAATGGGCTAATGTAATATCCATGTAGTTTTCAGAGATAAAAGGAATCATATGCATATATTTAAGGGTTTAAATGATCAAAAGTGACACATACCATGATACCTGGACCAATTACCTCATGGAGCAAGAGCCTTCTCCGATACAAGACCACGCCGATGGTGATGGATGCTACTGCTGCTAACAAGATGAATTTGATGAAAGAAGAAAAGGATGGGCCCTCCAATTCCATGCTCAAGTCAATCCTTCTCTCGGTACTCCATGTCTAGGACCTGTGGGCCTCGAGACATGATCTCCTAGTTATCCCTAGAAATCGGGGATAACAGGGATAAGGATAAACATTATCACAATGCCGCCTAGAATACGTGTTGATCCACTTGTAGCCAATAGAGCTATGGAAAGGGAGATGAGAGAATTGCGTGTGAGGATGGATTCCATGGAGACAACACAAAGGAGAGTGCCTGATGCTGCATATTTCAACGAGGCAGAAAATGAAGAAGTCGAAGTTGCAGAAGCTGTAGCTGAGGATGTTGTGGGAGAATCCTTGTTAAGAGCGGTTATCAAATTGGGTGCCAGAGAGAAGATTGATATCCCTATGTATGAAGGAAATTTGGACACAGAAGTATTGCTTGAATGGATATGAGTAATGGATAAATATTTCGACTATGAGGATGTCGAAGAGGAGAAAAAGGTAAGACATGATTTCACTAGACTAAAAGGACATGCAACGTTGTGGTGGGATGAACTGTAGGCTGATAGGAGGAGTAAAGGAAAACAAAAGATCAAGAGTTGGGATCAGATGGTAGCTAAGTTGAAGGTGAAATTCATGCCCAAGGATTACCAGATAAATTTGTTCAGGAGGATGCAAGACCTGAGACAGAGGGGATTGACTGTGAAAGAGTACACATAAGAGTTCTACAAATTGAACATTAGAGCTGGACAAAGGGAGAGAGACAAGGAGAAAGTTTCCAGATACATCAATGGCCTAAGGTATGATATTTAGGATGAAATCAGAATGGCGACAATTAGGACCATAGAAGACGCGTATCAGATAGCGCTGCAAGTAGAAGAGAAGTTGGCTAGAAAGAAGAGTCAACAGAACAGGGGCCAGAGCTTGAATAGAGGCAAAGGAGTTGCCCAAGAGAAATCACAGAAGCCCAGAGACGAGGCAAAGAAAGAACATAGTCACTCTAAGAGAGGAGGAAGTTCCCGAGGAAAACATAGTGGTGGTAGAAGTTATTTTCCCTGAGGAAGAGGAAGAGGTAGAGGAGGAGAAGTAAGGTGTTATGCCTACAAAAAGACATCACATATGTCTTGGGACTATCCTGAGAGAAAGAAAGGGGGTGAAGCTCACATCTCAGAAGCACATAAGCGATATGTTGAGATAGAAGGTGCAGAGGATGGAAGGTCCTTGATGATGAATAAGGTTCTCTTGAAGAAAGAGCCAGTGATTGAAAATCCAGTGCAGAGGAACAATTTGTTCAGGACAACTTGTAAAAAAAAAGACATAGTTTTCAAGGTGATAATTGATAGTGGGAGCACTAGAAACTTAGTATCTACAAAGATGGTGGAGAAGCTAGACCTAGAGATGACTGCACATTTGATGCCATATAAAGTCTCATGGTTGCAGAAGGGTCATCAGGTAACAGTTACTCAACAATGCCTGGTTAATTTCAAAATAGAAGGATATAGGGATGAGATTCTGTGTGATGTAATTCCCATGGATGTCTGTCATGTTTTGTTGGGAAGGCCCTGACAGTATGAAATAAATGTTATTCATGATGGGAGGAGGAATACATATACCTTAGAGAAGAATGGTAGGACACACATGTTGCCGCCAATTGAGGAAAAGAAGATGAAAGAGGAAGCCAACGCAAGCATACTTCTCATGAGTGCGAAGGAACTCCTAAATGAAATAAAGAAGGAACAAGAGATGCCGTTTTCTATAGTAAGGAAATCGAGAGTTATCCTTACCAGTACTTCACTAGAATAATTACTTGAGGAAGTTCTGGAACTGTTAGAGAATTTTTTTGATATTGTAGTGGATGAGTTTCCAAACTCATTGCCACCCATCAAAAGCATCAATCATCACATTGAATTGATACCAAGAGAAAGCTTGCCAAACAAAGCAGCGTATAGGTTGACGCCTCAATAGAATGAGGAAGTGAAAAGATAAGTTCAAGATCTGTTAGAAAAGGGATTGGTCAGAGAAAGTTTAAGTCCATGTGCAGTACCAAATGTATTAAGTCCAAAGAAGAATGGAGGATGGAGAATGTGTGCAGACTCTAGAGCCATAAACAAAATCACCATCAGATACATATTTCCATTGCCAAGGATGGATGACTTGATGGATTGCTTGAGTGGAGCCAACTATTTTTCAAAAATAGATTTGAAAAGTGGATATCACCAGATCAGAATGAGAGAAGGTGATGAGTGGAAAACAACATTCAAGACGAATGAGGGGTTATATGAATGGCTTGTTATGCCATTTGTCTTAACCAACGCCCCAAGTACTTTTATGAGACTAATGAATGAAGTGTTAAAGGATTTCATTGGTAAGTTTGTGGTTGTGTATCTAGGTGATATACTGGTGTTTAGCAAGAGTAGGGAGGAACACTTGAGACATTTGACATTGGTGATGAGGAGGCTGCAGTAAGAGAATATGTTGATTAATTTGAAAAAGTCCTCTTTCATGAAGACATAGCTCATATATTTGGGTTTTGTTATTTCTTCAAACGAGTTGAAGATGGATCCTGAAAAGGTGAAAGCAATCAAAGAATGGTCGTCACCAAAGAATATCTTTGAGGTAAGAAGCTTCCATGGGTTAGCGAGTTTTTATCGGAAGTTCATCATAAATTTTAGTAGGATTAGTGCTCAGATGATGGATATAGTGAAGAAAATGCACAAGTCTTTCAAATGGACAGAAGAGGCTGAGAGGAGCTTCAACATATTGAAGGAGAAGATAATTGAACAACCAATTCTGGTTCTGCCAGATTTCAAAAAGACATTTTAGGTAAGATGCGATGTGAGTGGAGTTGCCATTGGAGAGGTCTTAAGTTAAGACAACAGACCTGTTGCATATTCCAGTGAGAAGCTGAATGAAGCTAAAAATAAGTACTCCACATATGACAAAGAGTTCTATGCCATAATACAAACATTGAAGAAATGGAGACATTATCTCGTACCGAAGGAGTTTGTTTTGTATAGCGATAATCACTCTTTGCAATTCATAACTAGACAGAAGAAGTTAAACCAGAAACATGCTAAGTGGATAGAGTTTATGAAAAATTTCACTTTTTTCATTAAACACATTTCTAGAAATGCTAACAAGGTTGTTGATGCATTGAGAAGGAGAATTTTGATTTTGTAGGAATTTCAAATCAAGACCTTGGGGTTTGATCACCTTAAGGAAATGTATCATAGTGATCCAGATTTTGTAGAAGCATACGAAGCATGTGCGAATCCTATGCTCAGAGACAGAAGCCAGTGGGTCGGATATTTTATTCAAGATGGGTTGTTGTTCAAAGGATGCCAGTTGTGCATACCGAGATGCTTGATGAGGGAGAATTTACTAAAGGAAAAGCATAGGGGAGATCTAGCCGGACACTTTGGCCATGAAAAAATATTTGCTCAATTAGGCAGTTCATATTATTGGCCAGGTATGATAGTAGAGGTAAAGAAATTTGTGAACAATTGTAAGATTTTTCAGTATGCCAAGGGGAAGAAATAGAACGATGGGTTGTATCAGCCATTGCCTATTCCAGAGAGGTCTTGGGATGCAATAAGCATGGATTTTGTGTTGGGATTTCTAAGGACACAGAGGGTAAGTGATTCCATATTTGTGGTGGTAGACAAATTTTCAAAGATGGAACACTTTATCCCATGTCAGAAAACCAGTGATGCAATGCATGTTGTGAATTTGTTTTTCAAAGAAGTTGTGAGACTCCATGGATTGCCCAGGAGTATAGTTTCATACATGGATACCAAATTTGTTGGTCATTTCTGGAGGACGTCGTGGAAAAAGTTGGGGACAGAGATATATTTTAGTTCTGCATATCATCCATAGACGGATGGACAAACCGAAGTGGTGAATAGAATTCTAGGAGATTTGCTGAGGAGTTTGGTCACTGAACACCATAGTCAGTGGGATCAAATTCTAGCACAAGCTGAGTTTTCATATAATGATTCAGTGAACATGAGCACTGGGAAAATTCCATTTCAAATCGTGTATGGAATGAATTTGAAAGGATTTTCAGAGTTAAGGGATCTCAAACAAAATGAGTTTAGAAGCGTGGGGGCCGAAGATTTTGCTGCAGAAATGCAGGAAATTCACAATCAGATCAAGGAGCAGTTGAAGAAGACCAGCTGCAAATACAAATGTAGATCTGATCAACACAGGAGAAAGCTTGAATTTGAATTTGGAGATCAAGTTATAGCACATCTAAGGAAAGAAAGATTCTCAAGAGGAACATACAACAAGCTAAATTAAAAAAAGATAGGGCCATGTATAATCTTGAGGAGATTTGGCGAGAATGCTTATGAGTTAGAGATGTCGGAAGATGTGGTTATATCGCCCATATTCAATATCGCAGACCTGTATCTTTATAGGGAATATGGAACCGGAGGAGCTGAAGATCAGAGAAAGATTCAGTGGGAGAAGAAAATGCATGTAGCAGAGAAGCCGCAAATGGAAAATATCATAGATCAAAGAGTTGGTAAGAAGACCAGAAGGAAGACATATTTTGAATACTTGGTAAAGTGGAAAGGACGACCAACCGAGGATGCCAATTAGGTTAATGACGCAGAGATCCAAAAGCATGGAAGATCGGTGCAGGAGCTCATGGACATGATTCCGTGAATTTTTTAGCCAAGGGAGTATGATGCAGAAGCATCACCAGGAAAGCACAAGCATGGAAGACATCTGGGTGCACTAGCGCACATTTTGAAATATTTTTAATTTCAAACCGATCAATGTATTAATGTGATATATGAAAAATATTTTTGAGTTATGAATGTCTTTAATGACTGGAGGCTGAACCATCACATAAGATTGATGGGGGAATGTATTTTGTTTTGTAAATTAGATCACAGTCCAGATTTGGAGCTTGCTCTCTTATCTATATGAAGCAATATTTATTGTAATAGGCGTTAAGTAGTTGACAACATTCAATTCCATTAAGATAGCGTAGAGTAGTTGGAGGAAATGACTGAAGATCACCTCTTTGTATAATGATTTGTAATATTGACTAGAAAGGGTTGTTGATAGTTGTCAATTGTTGTTGATAGCTGTTGTAGCGGCTGAATCTAATATGTGTAGATTTCCATTGTAAGACAAGAGCTGGGAGATGCAGAGAAAATTTGTATGAATGTATGTAAGCTTCAGTTGGATGAATATAACAGAAGAACATTGTCCCAAATGTGTGTATGGGTATGTGTCTATCTGAATGAATGGTAGAGTTTCTGTTATTTTTCTCAATTCTCTATTATTTATGTTCTTGAATCCATGACTACATTTTATTTGTTGAATGTATGAGTCATTGTGAGGAGTAGATAAGTTTCAAGTATTTTCTTTTCTATTTGAGCGAGTGCAAGGTGTGCATAGTGTCCGCAAGGAGTGCATGACCAAGTCTGTTCTGACTCGAAATCTCAGAAGAGATAGTGGAACTTATACGCATGGAAGGTGTGCATTGATGTCTGCAAGGAGTGCGTGACACAGTTTTTAGACTCGAAAGCTCAGAAAGGATAGTGTGATTCAGTCACAGGAGATAGAAGTGGTTGGAGGACAGTCACAAGGAGTGTGAAGTCATCCACAAGAGTTGAAGTGTGGAGAGAAATATGTTGCAAGGTGTGCACAAATCGAACATTCGACTAAGTGTCGAGGAGATTTTTCAGAAGAATAAATAAAATCAAGGAAGGAAATCTCAGGAGTGGAAGTGGCAGAAATATTCAAGGAAAGGAGTCCTTTAACTTCTCGTAAAATCTAGTGGGCGAGATTTGTTCTTAGAAGGAGAAGAACGATCCCAGACCGTTAGAGATGGTGAAGTTGCAAGGAGGAGAACCATGAAGTATTTAGGTACTTTGGAGGTTTAGCAAGTTCGAAGACTTGGTGAAAGAGAAATCGGAAATTTCAAAGTCACGATTCAATCTCGACCGTTGACTGCAAGAGAGCACTTGACAACAAGATCCAAAAATTCGGAAATCAGGAGATTGGAGGTTGTGAGTGAAAATTCTAGAGTTTCACGGGGTCGCGAAGTCCGAACCATTGTGGGGTCGACAAATCCAAGGAGACGCGTGGAGTGATTTCAGAGACTTAGAGATGAGCGCTTCGGGAAGGATTGAAGAAAGGATTCAGGATATCCTCGAAGTCTGAACTACGAAGGAAGTAGATCCATGGTCATAGTCGTGGTCACTTGTGGAAGAGCCTGTGTGTGTGGGTAAGATAGTTTCAGGTGCCCGCAGGGACCCAAGGAGTCATTCCGACTCATAAATCCAAATGATCCAAGACTGGGAGGTCAAGCAACCCTTTGGAGGGAAGGGGGTTTGTGTCACTACAACAAGTTTGTTCGACATTATGGAAGAATATCAACACCTTTAACGACACTAACTAAGAATGATGCATTGTCATGGACTCCAGAGGCAACTAAATCGTTTTAACAACTTAAAGAGGTGATGTGGAAAGCTCCTATCTTGACCACTCCAGACTTCAAAAAAACCTTTATTGTGGAATGTGATGCCTCAGGAAATGGAATTCGTGTTGTCATAATGCAAGAAGGAAGGCCCTTGGCTTTTGAAAGTCAACTACTCAAGGGAAAAGACTTACACAAACCCATTTATGAGAAGGAAATGATGGCGATACTACATGCATTGAAGAAATGACACCCTTACCTAATAGGTAGGCACTTCAAGGTCAAAACAGATCATGATAGTCTTAAATACTTCTTGGAACAAAGACTATCTTCAGAAGAACAACAAAAATGGGTGACCAAGATATTTGGTTATGATTTTGAAATCGTCTATAAAAAAGGGAAACAAAATGTCGTGGAAGATGCACTCTCAAGAAAGGATAAGAGAAGAAAGGCCTTTCTTTGTGCTATCTCGATCATCCAACCAGATTGGATAAGAGAAGAAAGGGATGAATGGAAGAATGCCGAAAACATGTGGACTCTCATTCAAAGGTTGCAACAAGATTCCAGTGCATCAAATACATTTACATGAAAAAATGATTCACTATGGTACAAAGATCGCTTATATTTATGTAAGAATTCCCAACTCAAACAAAAGGTGCTATTGGAATTGCACACCTCTCCGATAGGAGGGCACTCAGGATTTTTGAAAACCTACCATAGGGTCAAGAAATAATTTTTTTGGGATGGCCTTAAAACTGATGTTCAAAGGTTTGTGGAAGAATGCTTGGTTTTCCAACAAAACAAGGTGGAGAAAATTAAGACACCAGGTCTTTTACAACCATTATCCATTCCAATTCAGTGCTGAGAGGAGGTTTCCATGGATTTCATCACAGGGTTACCGAAGTCTGAAGGAAAGAGTGTCATCATGGTGATTGTTGATAGACTAACCAAGTATGCACACTTTTGTGCACTCTTTGATCCCTTCAAAGCCAATATAGTTTCCACCTCATTCATGGAGACAGTTCAAAAGATACATGGAATCCCAAAGATTATTGTAAGTCACAAAGATCCTATCTTCACTGGACATTTTTGGATAGAATTATTTTCTTGTTTGGGTACTCAATTGGCTCATAGCTCATCATATCATCCTCAATATGATGGACAAACTGAGATAGTGAACAAATGTCTAGAAGGCTACCTTTGTTGCTTTGTCTCTAATAAACAAACACAATGGTTCAAATGGTTACCCTTGGCAGAATGGTGGTATAACACTTCCTTTCATACTGCAAGAAAAATGACACCATTTATGGCACTCTATGGATACCACCCTCCTTCCACCACTTATTCTCTAAAATTAAAATCTAAGGTTCAAGCAGTGGAAGATCACATCAAGCATCAACAACAAGTTCTCCAAATCTTAAAGGACAACCTAACCATGGCACAAAATCACATGAAACAACAAGCATATCAACATTGTAGTGAAAGAAGTTTTAAAGTAGGGGATTGGATGTTTTTAAGACTACAACCATACAAATAGATGTTCCTCAAGCAAGCCAAGAAGGATAATAAATTATCACCAAAGTACTATGGCCCTTATAAGGTGTTGCAAAAGATTGATACTATGGTATACAAATTGGAGTTTCCTGCATCTTCACGAGTACACCCAGTTTTCCATGTTTCAAGCTTAAAGAAGGTTATAGGTGACAAGATCCCAGTTCAAAATATATTTCCAGAACTTGAAGAGGAAGGAAAAATCATAATGGAGCCTGAAGCCATCACTGACACAAGAATTCACCAGCTGAGGAATAGATCCATTTAAGAGTATCTCATTAAATGGAGGAAACTATCGGTTGAAGATTCCACTTGGGAAGATGAGTCTTTTCTACAGAAGCATCCAGAGTTACTCAAGCATTGCGAAAAACACTTGTCTCAAGGGGAGGGGCATGTTAAGCCCTAAATAGTGGCACATTACCCCTTAATTGGGGGATATTACATTAGTAATGCTATTTTATTTATGTCAACTTAGGTCCATTAGTTGTAAATGTACATCCTAGTCTCTTATATATACCAAGGAGACATTTTCATTTGGAATCATCTTGTATTTGGACATTTATGTGGTGTATAAGGAGGTTTCCCCCTCGAAGAGGCTTATTATATGAAATTCTCTCTTTTTCAAGGCGTTGAGTACTTATTCTGAGGTTTTTCTATGCTATATTGATATTTGGTTCTTAACATATATTGTTTACATAAATTCTGAGAATCTCTCTCCTATCATTTCAAAAAGCACCTCCAAGGCTAGCAGGCCTAGGGTTACCTTTCGAAGCCTTGTCGAAATTATGTTTGATGAAACATGTGAGAGGGAAACCGAATGGGAGGGAGGAGAGGGATACGGGGTCGGCCTATGCAAGATAAGGATAGAAGAGGTGCAGACAATATAAAAATCTTGAGGACAATTTACTCCTGAGCAGTGCATTTCTAATCATATTTTGTCCATTGGGAAGTAAGGGTTTTTTCACGAATGCAACATTTAATCTTATCCCATTTCTTTACCACCTCCATTGATTCATTCTTAAATATTCGACGGTTTTATTCCTTCTAAAATTCCCAAATTAAAAAACCTGGAAAGAGATTTCAAGCCCCATTTAGAATTGGGTTGGGAAATGCTACAATGTGCCATTTCTCTATGGTGACAGTCAGATTGTTCATGTTGTGATCATATAGTCGAAAGGTGATAACATATTGATCCCATAAGGGAGAAAGAAAAGAACAATTATTGAGAAGGTGTTCCACAAATTCTCCCTCCTCGTTATAGAGAGACTAGAAAGTAGGATCTTGGAACCCACGTTGAGTCAAATTGTCCCATGCCAAGATTTTATTGTAAGCTAGTAGCTAGAGAAAAAATATACCTTGTGCTAGAAGTTCTTCTTCCATATCCTTACACATAATTCCTGTTGAGGGTTTTCTTGATGATCAACAGATAGATAGTAAGCTTCTTTGAGATTGAAGAAACCTTGTGTTTTATATCCCCACCATAGTTATTCTGGTCCAGTCTAGATTTTGATTTTTTTGCTTGATAATTCCTACCAGAATCCTTCCTAGTTGTGATTAGGTGGGATAGGATGCTAATGATCCTTGGGAATTTAAGATCTCCATTGGCTCTCTGAAAGCATAGGGGTCCAATATTGATGAAGCCATTGCTTTCCTTGATTGATCATGTTGTTTCTAAGGGATTGAAGGTCCTATATGTCTCGCCATGTAGGAAGTTGCTACCAAGCATTGTCCCAAAATCGGGTATGAGTCACATTTCTTACTTCCCAGAAAATATTTTGTTTAATTAATTGTTTGTTGCTCTGATCTGAGTTCCAAATCAAGGACCCTATAACATTTCCTTCTAGGTGGATGATGTCATTCTTAGCTGTGTTGGGGCAATATTTTATGTGCATATTCTACTCCACAAGTTTCTTATTCTTTGAATCCATCTCCAACAAGTTTTAGCTCCAAGGATAGAACTAAGAATCTCTGGGTCTCAAAGCCCGAAGCCCCCTGCAAGTTTTGTTTTGAAAAGTTTCTCCCAAGCAACCTGAGGCCACTTCCTATTCTTTTTCATACAAATACAAAGGAAGGATCGTTGTAGATTACACACCACCTTTAATATATATTTGGGCACAACGAGAGTTGTGAAGAGATATAATGACATATCTTGAAAAAAATATTTGAGGACTATGTGGCCGAGGATGTTGAGCATGAAAAAATAACAGTTGGCTAGTTTTCATTCTAGTTTGGAGACTAAATCCTGCCATGAGGAATTTTGAACAACATTCTCCACCAGTGGTGCACCAAGATATTTAGATAGAATGGAGCTTCACTGAAAACCAAGAATCTTGGAAATATGCAGTTGAATATCACAAGGAGTATTAAATAAAATGAGTTGAGATTTACCTTGATTGATAGAGGTGTTGGAGGTGTCCATGAAGTCTGAGAGGACCTTCTTGATAGCTTGGGATTCCTGATCAGTTGGAGTTCCCATAAGCATGGTGTCATCAACAATTTGCTAATGGGAGACTGGGAGGTCATCACAAAAGAATCTTAAACCTCTGATCTTGTTGCTTGAAACAATAGATTTTAGCTCACGACCAAGTCCCCCAGCCATAAGGATGAAAAGGAAAGGGTAAAGGGGTCTCCTTGTCATATACCACATGAAGGGGAAAAGGTCGTTAATGGAGATCCATTGAATAAAATGGAGAAGAAGGATGATGAGATAAGGGAAAAAACCTTTTTGATCCCAAGAGGGGAGAAACCAAAGGCTCCGAGGACATATTGGATATATTTCCATCTTAGTTTTTCAAAGGCTTTGGACATGTCTAATTTAATGAGCATACCTAGTGATTTGCTGGATTTCAAGGAATGAATCATTTCATGAACCAAGATTATGCCATCAAGAATTTGGTGCACTTCTACGTATCATGTTTGCTCTGGAGAAATCAGGGTGGGAAGGGTCAACCTTAAGAGGTTCATTATGACTTTGGAGATGATTTTATAGACTACACTGCAGAGGGAAATTCATCTGAATTTTCCAGGGTCCTTCACTTTGTCTTCTTTAGGAATTAGGGTCAGAAAGGTTGCATCAAGGGATGGTAAGAAATTTGATAATTTGTGATATTCCTCCATTAAATCCCATACATCATGTTTGATAGTATTCCAACAAGATTGAAAGAAGTCAATTGTAAAGCCATCCATACCTAGCGATTTTCCTTTTGGCATTTCCATAATTGCATGCTCTACTTCCTCCATGGAAATTGGTCTGAGAAGTGCATCATTTTTCTCCTGAGAAACAAGTTTGGGAATATAAGTGGTTATTTTTTGGATGGCCAATATTCTATCTGGATGGGGTTCTGTGAGGAGTGATTTATAGTAGTGAATTAACTCCTTTTCGATACCCTCATGATTCTTAAGGGAGTTTCCAAGGTTGTCTTTTATGGTAGTAATTTTGTTGTGACTCCTGTGTTGAATCATACATCGGTGGAAAAATTTAGAATTTTTTTCCCCTTCTTTGAGCCATTGAATTCTTGATTTCTCTTTCCAAATCAACTCCTCTTGTTTGTCATATTCATCTAGTTGATATTAAAGGGAGGTCTCTACTTTTATCAATTGTTTTGTTCAACCTTCAATGATCATAGATTTATGAAGGTGTTCCATCTGGCTTTTAAGTTTTCTCTTGGCTTTAAAATTGTTGTTGGTAACGAAGCTTTTGATGTGCTTGAGCCATTGTTGGAAGCTGTACATGGGTGAGCTTTCTTCATTATGAGCCTTAGACCACCATTAGCGGATATTGTCCTGAAAAGATGGGTGGTCTAGCTAGAAACATTCAAAGTGAAAGGGATGGTTTCGAGGGCTACCTCTTATGTCAATATCTAGTTTTATAAGGCAATGGTCCGATCCTGCACTAGGAGCATACAATTTCTAAGTTTTGTCCTGTCAGTATTAGGGATTCTGATACAAGAAAGCGGTCAAGTCTTGATGCGACCTGATTGTCTCCACTGCATTGATTGTTCTAGGTGTGAAGACTATTTATTGTATCTAGATCTATCAATTGTGATTTTTGTATGATATATTTGAAGTTTTGCGAGTCTTGATATATTCTTCTATTGCTCCCTCTTTTTGTTTTTGCTAGGGAGGTTATTATGTTGAAGTCTCCTCCAACTATCCATTGATTTTCCCCAATGATATTACTGAGAGCCTAAATGGGGTCTAAAAGTGGAGCTCTTATGAAACCATGCAGGATCCATAGAAATTAGTTAAAAAAACTAATTCAACCGATCCAACAAGTTGAAATTTTGTTGAGATTGATCGATGGATTAAGAAAAAAATGTTCATTGAAATTTCAGTGGGGTTCCATAAAAGAGCCAATCCCCCTGCAACACCTTGAGCATCAATGGTGATTTATTAGGATCCCATCCATAGTTTTGGGAGCTAGATTTAATAGAAGGTTGTTGGAGCACTTAGTTTCTTGAATCGTCATGATTGTGGATTTTTCTCTTTGGATTTTATTCTTAAGAATCCAATGTTTGATTTTTCCATTCAAGCCTCGGATATTCCAAGAGACGATATTCATGAAGTGCAGGGAGAGGTAGGTGGGAACTTATCTGTCATTAATGTGATTCGTTCATAATTGACCAATAGTTCCCCAAGCTCTTGGAGG
Source organism: Picea engelmannii (assembly GCA_009831015.1). NCBI lineage: Eukaryota > Viridiplantae > Streptophyta > Pinopsida > Pinales > Pinaceae > Picea > Picea engelmannii. The sequence goes on from ML781070.1 coordinate 771,709, forward strand.
ATTTTTTTTTTATCTTCTACAACCCCTCTTTTTCTCTTCCTTCGAATTTTTGGAAATGTCAATGGAAGTATTATATTTGACCCAAAGAGAGGAGGATGCATGGTGCTTACCTTTATGTGTTATGCCTCAAAATTCCCTAGTGCAGACTAGAGCATCTTTTAGGAGCTGGACCTGTCGGTCCAAGATGGAATTTGAGTCTTGTATTTCATAGGAGATTACCATGGATTGGATATTGAGATCACTGAGATCCATTTCTTCCTCATTGTTTGATTCAGTTCTACTGTCATTATCTTATTGCATGTACTTGTCCATGTCTATTCCATCATGGGAGATTTTATCCATTGTTTTTCATCTCTTAGCACTCTCTTCCACATTTTTATCTATGCCCTAATAATCTTCTAGTGCTGGTTGACCTTGGGAAGATTCTAAAGGAAATAAGTTAGGTTCATCTGAATTTTACGAGAGTACTTCATAATGTTCTACCTTTTTGGTTTTTTGGCTGGAATCTGGTGATGTAAATTTGGAAAAAACTTTATTTTCTAGTGTTTAAATTGCATTTCTGAATGCATAAATGGATTCAACATGTTGAAAAACCCTTGGGGCACTCAGATTATATAAACTTAGCCACTCAAATATACATATCCAACCATTCATCACCGGATTTCGGGCAAAATCAAACAGAAAAAATTACTGGCAAACAACCAAAAGGTAGAAAGTTTAGACTAGTGCTATATATATATATATATATATATATATATATATATATATATATAATTTAAAAACTATCCCATATATTATATTACTTTGACTAATATATGAGAATTTTCATAATGCATGGGGTACATGGGTTGGGTCCATATATTAGATTAAATAATACATGTAATGCGTGGTATACCACATATTCCATATATTAGTTAAACTAATATATGAAGTACATGGTTATTTCAATTACATACTATATATTAGTTAAATTAATATATGGGTATCTATATATTAGTTTAACTAATATATAAATATCCATATATATTAGTTACATAGGAGCTACATTTTTATATTAGTTAAAAGTAATATATGGATATGTGAAATCATGTATTCATAATTCTCACATATTGATATATTAATTAAATTAATATATCAATACTAGTTTATAACATAGGCAAGTATTCATAATTAGTTTGAGTTATATATATATATATATATATATATATATATATATATATATATATATATATATATATATATATATATATT
>ML781070.1:773004-784138 GCA_009831015.1 Picea engelmannii
TGACAACCAATTATCCTGAATTTGAGAATAGGAAAGTTTCCAATATTCTCTCGAGTAGATCGCTATGGTAGTTCTAAAAATTAGTAAGGTTGTTCAATTTGTTGAGACAAATTGGCTTAAATTATAAACAACAATTACTAAAAGAGTTTCTTGTAACTGTGAAGGATGTGATTATAAATCTATTTCCCATAGAGGCATATTAGTACAATGAATTGTAATCCCACTCCTGAGCATCTATAATCTCCCTATTTGAGCAATAAAATTACCGATTGTCATTGTCTCGTGGATGTTTCCTTGAATTTTTGTTAGGGTTTTACCATGTAAAACACTCTGGCTTATGTGATTGCATTTATGTATCTTGTTTTCTATTTAGTTATTTCTTTTTGTAACACATTCTCTATGCGTGGTTCCCCTACAACTGGTATCAAAGCATCAAGAAGGCCACATAGAGGAGATAATTGTGTTATAGATGGAGTAAGATTCAATTATAGAAATGCATGAGGCTACAAGGCAATTTGAATCATGGTTGTAGCAATGTATGGCTGTTGGAAATTTGAATCGTGGTTGTAGCAAGGTGTGAGGCTGCAGATTTTGAGTATTTTTTTTTTTTTTTTTGGGTGGAGGCCGCAAAGGGGGTTGGTTCCAAAATCCACGAAATAAAGAATGAGTAGCGTGCATGAGCCAGAATCACTAGGGTTCTATTCAAATCACACATAAAATGGAAAAGGAATCAAGTACAGAGTTCGAGGTGGATATTACACGCCATCCCAAGGAACATTGTTGAAAGAGGCATGGATCCGAGAATGCCACTACAAAGGATTTTTTTTTTTACCAAGTCTTGTTCAGGTATGAATGATGAAGTTTTACCAGTTTGTAGTACCTATCAATATCAAGAAGAATGGTTGTTAGACTCTGGTGCTTCTCACCACATGTGTCCACATAGAAGTTGGTTCTCTAAATACCAAGCTATTGATGGTGGTATTATGTTTATGGGAAGCAATATTTCCTATAAGACTAATGGAATTGAGATCATTAAGATAAAGATATTCGATGGTGTTGTAAGGATGTTGACAGAGGTAAGACATGTGCCTGAACTCAAGAAGAATTTGATTTCCTTGGGATTTTTGGATTCTGCAAGGTATAAATATACCAGTCAAGGTGGAACACTAAAAGTGTCTAAGGGAATTCTGGTGGCAATGTGAGCTATGAAGATTAAGAACCTTTGCAGGCTTGAATGGAGTATTGAAACAACTGAAGCAACGGTGGTATATGAGGAAGCAAGTGAATATAATAATTTATGGCATGAAAGACTTGGCCATATGAGAGAGAAAGGGCTCAAGGTATTGGTAAACGTAAGTTACTTCCAAGCTTAAAATCTTTGAATTTGAAGTTTTGCAAACATTGCTCTTATGGGAAGTAATGTAGATAGAATTTTAAAATAGGTGCAGTCATATAACAAAAGGTATCCTTGATTATATCCATTCAGATTTGTGGGGCCCATCCTTTACAATTTATTTTGGAGGATTATCATATTTTGTAACATTTATATATGATTACTCTCGAAAGGTTTGGTTATATTTTCTTAGAAGAAAAGATGATGTGTTTATTGTATTTAAACAATTCAGAGTTTTGGTTGAAAAGAGCACTGGCAGGTCAATCAAGTCCTTGAGAACCCACAATGGAAGTGATTTCATGTCAAAGGAATTTGAATATTATTACAAGGAAGTTGGGATCAAGAGGCATAAAACCACTGTTTATACTCCTCAGCAAAATGGCATTGTTGAATTCATGAATATGACTCTTCTAGAGAGAGAAAGGAGTATGCCCAGTAACCCCAAATTTGCAACTAGAGATTTGGGCAGAAGTAGTGAATACAACCTGCTATTTGGTAAACCTGTCATCGTCAGTTGCAATAGATTGTAATATTCTGGAAGAGGTATGGACATATCATTCCTGTGATTATTCAAAACTTAAAATTTTTGGTTGAGGCTTATGCTCTTATTCCAAAGAATCAACATTCTAAGTTAGACCCTAGATAAAAAAGGTACGTCTTTGTTGGTTATGGTGGTGGAGTTAAGGGATGTAGATTGTGGGATCCTACTACCCACAAAATCATTATTAACAAAGATGTAGTATTTGATGAATCTCCTCTCATAAAATCAGATGTGGTGGAAGTTGAAATGAAATAGGAATAAGTACCACAAATTCAACAAATGTAGTTGGAGACTCATCCATCCTCAGAAAAAGAGGAGTATGAAGAAGTTCCCAAGGAATAAGATGAGGATGCAAAAAAATTCCAAGAAAATGTGGAAATGCCACATCCAACTCTAAGGATAACTACATGGGTCAGGAATCCTCCTAAAATGAATGACGATTATGTTTCATCTATGGCTTTGATTTCTAATGATGGGGAACCTAGTTGTCATCAAGAAGTTATGGATGGTACTAAAAGTGCCAAATTGAAAATAGCCATGAAAGAAGAAATGGATGCATTAGAGAGGAATAAAACATGGGACCTCGTATACTCCTAAAGGGTAGAAAATTTGTTGGTTGCAAATGGGTATACAAATTGAAGAAGGTTGTTGATGATAAAGTTGAAAGGTTTAAATCGAGGTTGGTAGTGAAAGGGTTTTCTCAAAAGGAAGGTATTGATTTCCATGAGATTTTTCACCAGTTGTTAAGCTTGTTTCTATTCCTATAGTATTAGCACTAGTTGCGTCACTTGATCTTGAGTTATAGAAGCTAGATGATAAAACAATATTTTTACATGGAGATTTGGATGAGGAGATATATATGGAACAACCAAAAGGTTTTGTTCAAGATCACAACAATATATTTGTTTGCAAGCTCAAGAAATCATTATATGGCTTGAAGCAATCTCCCAGGAAGTGGTACACGAAGTTTGATTCCTTCATGGTGAGCCAAAATTTCACAAGAGGTGAGTATGACCATTGTGTTTAATCCAAAATTTTAAATGCCATATTCATTATCTTGGTGTTATATGTTGACGATATACTTGTAGCAAGCAAAATCATGGTTGAGATCAATAGGTTGAAGGCTCAGTTAGCTAGGAAGTTTGATATGAAGGATCTAGAAATAGAAAAACAAATATTGGGCATATAAATACACAGAGACATGAAAAATGGTAAGATATGTTTATCACAGTAGAGGTATGTGGAGAAGATACTTGTGATATTTGGTATGAATCATGTGAAACCTGTAAACATCCCTTTGGATTCCCATTTTAAGCTTTATTCGAGTTTATTTCCAAGTAATAAGGAAGAAAATGATTATATGTCTTGTGTACCTTATGCAAGTGTAGTAGGAAGTTTGATGTATGCGATGGTAAGTACAAGAGCATATATTTTACATGCAATTGATGTTGTTAGTAGATACAAGGAAAATCCAGTTCAAGAGCATTGGGAAATAGTGAAATAGGTGCTTTGGTATCTGAGAGGCACAAGTGATTATTGTATCACCTATAATGGTTGTAGTGATTTAGTCTCTGGTTATGTTGATTCAGATTTTGTAGGTGTTTTGAACAGGAGGAGATCCACTTCAGGTTGTGTCTTTACTCTTGTAGGAGGACCTATTAGTTGGATGTAAAAGCTTCAAAATATAGTTGCTTTATCCACTACAGAGGAAAAATATATATCTTCCTCACATGCTTGCAAGGAGGAAATCTGATTAAAGGGTTTCTTGGGTGAGTTTGGAAGGATGCAGAACAAGGTGAAAGTATTCTGTAATAGTCAAAGTCTTATTCATTTGACTAGAAATCCATCTTATCACAGTAATACAAAGCATATTTCTATTAAATACCATTTTGTAAGACAAGTTATTGATGAAGGTGGAGTGGCTCTGGAAGATTTCCATACATCAAAAAATTGTGCATACATGTTCATGAAACCAATATCGTTAGAGAAGTTGTGGTGTTGTTTGGCTTCTCTTGGCTTGCATAAAAGTTGATGAATAAACTAGGGCAAGGTATCAAGTAAATTGTTTTCAAGGTGGAGATTGTTGAATGTGACAACAAATTATCCCATTTTTGAGGATAAGATGGTTTCCAATATTCTCTTCGATAGATCGCTATGGCAGTTTTGGAAATTAATACTTGGTTATTCAATTTGTTGAAACAAAATGGATTAAATTAGAAAAAAACAATTGCTACAACAGTTTCTTGTAACTGTGAAGTCTATGATGATAAATTTGTAGCCCATAGATTCATATTAGTGCGATGTATTGTAAGCCCACTCCTGTCATCTATAATCTCCCTATTTGAGCAATAAAATTATCGATTTTCATTATCTCGTGGATATTTCCTTGACCTTTTGTTAGGGTTTTACCACGTAAAACATTGTGTCTTATGCGATTGCATTTATGTATCTTGTTTTCTATTCATTTATTGCTTGTTGTAACTTGCATTCTCTATGATCAGTTACCCTACATTCATCACATGTCTTATATTCAAAAAGTAGTACATTATTATTTATTATATCATTATTACTTTACGAGTACTAGTTTTTTTATTAAAATAATTCAAAATTTCAAAAATACTTTTATTTCTTGTCACATCAATAGAATTTTTTTATTTTTTTTTATTTTTAGACATATTTTCAATTTAACTTAACCATAGTTACATAGATAATAGTGCAAGAGATGAGATAAGTTGTAAATATATATTCCCCACAAAATGACTAACTCATATTTTTTTATTATATTACTTATTATATGTGTCTTTTACTTAGTCATCAATCATTGGTTACATTCTCGTAGATAAAATATTCATTTAACTAGGAGTTTAGAACCCTTGTTTTTCCCATGAGACAACTTTTCTAGTTTTTCCCCTTATTCAAGTATGTAGGGATCTAGGTAGAGCCATTGTGTGGCCAATACATTTCAATGTCCATGTCTTGGAAGGAATCCATGTTAGGAAACCATCTTCCATGAAACATAGATTTTCAATTTGCTTAGATGCTTGTTCATGTTGAAATATTTTATTTCTTTGTAGAAGAAACATAATGAAATTATATTCAATAAAGGATAACCTTCTCAATATTTCACACAGTATGGCAATGCTTCAAGGCATGTGAGCCTATCCTTGAATATTTTAGTTCAAGTATAGAAAACTCATATGCAGATATTTCATATTAGAGTTCTAGGGTGGGCCCCCTCAACATGAGTAGGGAGTGACAATGTGCTTTTCCTACCGATCAATGTGCTTGTAATGTGGCAATGAAAACATTTTCATAAGACCGATTGACAAGTTTATGAAAGGTACATGATATGTTTTCAACATTAGCTTTTGTCATTCCCATAGTAACCAAGCCTCCTAAATAACCAATGATGTATGGGGTTGAATTGGTAAGGATGATCCACCTATTATTTATTTGGTCCAACCCCAAATGATCACGATGATCCTCCACTCAATGATGGAATGGTGTCATATTCTATTTGATGTTATGTTTTTCTAAGGATATTACTTTATGTTTCTTTACACTTGTGTTTATGCTACTTTATTCTCTAATTGTAGGCCATAGGTGTTTTAGGATAACCTTACTCAAATTTTGAGCTTTTATTAGAATTTGATAACGATAATGGAGGTTATATACATGACTAACATATGTTTATTAGTCCCTGTCAAAGGCATAGTACTATAGCAATCGTTTTTGCGTTGATCAAAAAATTCTTTATTTTTTTTCCATAGTTTAACTTTGTTTCAAGCAATTCAATTTTATTTCTTGTCTTTTGATCGGTCCTTCAAAACAAGATCTTATTTCCAAGTTGGAGGCAAGAATTTAATATGCAATTTAATTATGCAGTTGTAGAATATGGTTGGAATGGGTGCATGTACGAGTGTTAAAGTTCTGAGACGCTCTCGGTTTCCAAATATTTCCACCATGTCAGTTGTTGAATGAGGACATTGAAAGTTGTGGGCCAGACAATATGAAAATGTATTTATTATACAATATATAGACATATTTTAATAAATATATATAGATTATTCACTTCCGAGTCTTCTTTAAATTTAGTACGATCCATAAATTTTGAAGGGATTTTTTTGTACTGTATGACGTGATTTTGGGTGGGCGATTTTATCGATTGCATGGAGTTTTAATTGAGTTCTTTTGTTCTAAGCAATTGTTGAGTTCATTGCATTTGATCGTGATATAGTGTGCTACGAGGTAGAAAGATGAGGTTCTTCAGAAGTTGCAAGTGGTGCAATTGGTGATTTACAAGAAATGAATTTGGGCTTCTACAAATCTATGCAAAGGTAAGAAATCTCATGCATATACTATCTTTCTTTGAACTAGTTTGCTTGCATATTAATTTATGTATTTAGTGCAATTACCTATTTTTTGTTACTGGATGGAATGGTGGGTTGTAATGTTTTTTAGTGTGTTGTATATGCGAAAGAGAATTGGGAGCTGATTACTATTTTTGTTTTCAAAAACAAGTTTAGACAGTCAGGGGTTGTTGCAGAACATGCGTAGGCCCGAAAACAGTCAAAGGTGTACATGAAAGAACCCTCATGCATAGTGCAATCACTTTTGGTCTATTTCTGGCTGGAATGGTCTGTTATAGTTCAAAAAAATGAATCTATTGTCAATTTTCAAGTGTTGTTTCTTGCAAGTTGCAGTACTTGTGGTGTTGGGAATTTGCGAGGATCAGAAATAGGATAACTAAAATTGATTTCAGGAAGAATTTTAATTGTTGACGATTACAAAAAATATTTGCCTAATATATTTTCGGTCTACAATTGTTCCATTTGCACATAAATTTTCAATAAGTTTGCGAAGTAATTTTTTTTAAGTTCTTCTATCTTTTTTATTTTTTTCTAAACATAAAACGAAAAAAAAATAAAAATTAAAAATTAAAATAAAAAATAGGCTTTAAGTGAAATTATAATTCTTTTTTATAGGAATAAAAATGAAAAATGAAAATGAAAATTTAACTTTTGTTTTGATTTTTGCTTTAACATAGGAATAAAACATTTAATCTCTCTCTCTATATAACATTTAAAAGTAAAAAAAAAATCATATAAAACAAAAAGCAATGATCCATTTAAAAAAAACAAAAAAAAACACATAATGATCATTTGAGCTACTAAATGCATAAAAACCACCAAATAAACTTTAATTAAACAAAATAAATTTCCACATAGCCGAGCTCTGCAGTATTTTCTGTCTCAGTCAGTTCATCTCTGCGCTATTATTAACATAACTAGTAAAACAATCATCCAAACAACAGTGAGCATCCATTCTCAGAAATTCAACAACATGAGTAAAATCAACATTAAAACAATCAGTGTTTGAGTGTACTAAGAAAATGTTCAAATAGCAATGGGTTTTAACAATTTATGATCTTCCTGAGCAATGATGTATTGTCCAAGTGCTCTAATATTCTGTGAGCTGGAGCTAATCAACAAGGATGCGAACAAAGTTTTTATATGTATGCTCTATCTTGGAATCAGATTTGTGTTTGACAATTAATAAGATGAGCTAACATTCAGATCTTGAAACAATACTTTGCATTCTCCAGCAGGTCTTTAAGCTTGGTTACAAGCAATCACATTGAAGCATAATGCTATCATCGAGCGATTGAAACAGATTTCTCCTAGTGGGTTGCTCACTCGTCCTGTCCTCACGAGATACTACAAGAGTCAGCACTTTAGAGAGTGGCCTTACGACCCCTACAATGTATACACCAGCCCCATCGAGGCCATACTATGTGCAGACTCAATCAAAGCATGTACTACCAGCTTCTCTGCGGTTTTTCACATAACCAAGAGGTGCTTAGAGTGGGAGTTGTGTTCGCGTCCGGGCTTCTGAAAGCAATACATTTCCTGGAGGAACATTGGAAGTCGTTGTGCAATAATTCGCAACAGAATGGACTCAATATGCCATTCAAGAAAACACCGAGAAGGGTATTGAATGTGAAAGGAAGAGAAAAGATAATTCTGAAGCCATGGATGAGGATGATAGTGAGGAGGTATCTGAAGTAAAAGATGCTCACTTTGACGAGTCAATGAAATATGCCCAAAGGAGTGTCAGTGATGCTGATATCTGAAAATATCAAGCATTTGCACAAATGCTGCAACAATCTCGAGGTTTTGGTTCTAGATTCCGAATTGTAGACATACCAGCTACTACAGCGGGGGTGGGGGCTTCAGATCCATTTACTACATAAGATACTAAAGAAAACGAATGACCCAATCAAGGCTAGACAACTATATATAGTTCCCAATCTGAGCGACTCACTGAACATCGACATCCTTTATTCCCCATCTTTGGCATATTCTAGATTGAATCGTAGGGGGCTACTACCATCAATCCCGCGTTCCCTCACTTCCCCTTCCGAATGAATACATTGGATTGGCATTGGAAATTGCAATGGCGTTGGTGAGGGAAATAGCGATGGAAAAGGCAAAGAAGGAGACCACCTACGCAATGGCACTAGAGCATTTTCACCCTTTGAACAGTTCCTGGTTGTGCCCCCATCCAGAGTGAAGAAAATGAACCGCCTGCAACCCATATCTCTTAGACATCAAATGGATTTTTTTTTATTATTAGAGTCATCATGCCATTTTTGGAAGTTCCTATAATATATAGCTAAATCCGTCGATTAGAAACTAAATCTGCATATCTAATACTGGCAAATATGGACGGGATGAAGGCGCACGATTCAATGGCCTTGCTGGAATGAATGCACAGGTAAGAGCATGTAGGGATGGATGAGGTAAGCAGATCCCAGCATACCCCCTCAAATCTGGTTTTAGATTCATGTTTATCTCCTCTATCTTCGATATGTTCAACCGAGAGATTTTTTTTTTGTCGAAGGTTGTAAATCCCATTTATATCTGGTCATTAAAATCCAGCCCGATTTCTCCTATCGGCTGGGACATTCATGGTGGTCTGGTGGTACAGGTATAGAAAGGTTTATGTGAAAGGATGAGGCTCCAATTGCCTAATTCCATTTTTTTTGCTGGTTTTGTTTTATTACTAAAATAAAATAAAATAAAAAACCATATAAACAAATTTTCTTTTTGTTATAATATATATATAAAAAAAATTATTTCATTTGTTTGTTTGTTATATATATATATATATATATATATATATATATATATAAAATAATCATAAAAGAAATTTTATTTATTTGTTTGTTTTATTATTAAAAAATTATAATAATAAAAAGCACTTTATTTTAGTTGTTTTGTAAGAAAATATATATTATTTTAGTTGTTTTGTAAAATATATATATAATAATTTTGTTTTTTGTTTCATTATAAAAAAAATTATAATAACCAAAAAAAAGAATTTCATTTTATTTGTTTTGTTTTATTAAAAAAAATAAAAATAATTTTTTTTAAATAAAAACAAATTATAAAAATAAAAACAAATTATAAAAATAAAAACAACAAAGACAAATAAATAGAAAATGGACCTTTTCATCATTTCTGAAAACAATAATGTTTTTACGTTTTACGATAATTTGTTTTTCTTAAAATCGCTTCATGCAACAATCAACAATGGAATAAGCGCGCAACGACAAAAGGTAAAACACATTTTTTTTATCTTTTTAATTTGTCGCATTCATACTTAATCTTGCATTTTTGTTTTACGATGGTCTCACAAGTTTAATTGCAGGATTAGTACTAAGTTCGATTGCAGGAATGAAGACGATCACATCTCATTCCAAAGTGATTTTCGAAAAATCACAAACTCTTTCCGTGAAACATGCTTTGTTGGACAACTTGAAGGAGCTGATCTTCATACATATCATGACGTTTGCAGTTACACACGAAACCGTTTATAAACCCATTTGCGTCATGAATGTTTACCCTCATTTTTCCTTCAATGCACATTGATCATCCATGCTGAAGTCCACTTTCCATCGCCTTATCCTTCATGACTTCGCACACGCCTATCTTTCTGAGTCGCATACATCTCTTTAGCTTTTTCATTCCAATTTTCCTTGTCATTAAAACTATCCAACTCCCTTTTCATGACTACATTGCCTTGCCATAAACACTGTTGCTACTGAGATATTTCCTATAGTCCTACCAATCTTTTTATCAGAACTTGCGTTGATTGATGTGGGATTCCTTAAGGCCCACCTTTCAACAAGTCTTGCCCCATCGACCTCAACACCTTCTCTGGGATATAGACTAGAGTTCCTTTTGAGTAGCTGGAGGCTTGCATGCCTTAATGACAAGTTCTCTCGCTAACAATCATGGGAATACATCACTGTCCCTTGATCGTCAGATCTTGCAAGTGGCTCGACATCAGAAAATCTATTCACACTTCACAAGATATACTCAGGTACCTTGGCACTCATTGACATCAATGGTGAGTTTGCCTCACATTGGTTAACGACATTCATCAATGGTCGGTAATCCAATGACTTCTTTTCATGCTCGACATCAACACATTCATTCACATGACTAGAATTGTACCACCGGGTTTAGCAACGAGTGAAGACTATACACTTTTCCATGAATCCATCAACAATTGCAGCAATATTTTTCCATCCATATGAGAGTACCACAGTTCCACTTTCATACTTCGTCTTTTCCATGATTCATCAACAACAGTTCAGATTCCTCCACTTCACATTCTATGATCCAGTAGTGACAACAATCATAGCTATAGTAGTCACCTTTCACATGATCCTGTAGTAGTGACATCTTCCATACTCCAGCAGCCGCATCAGCCATATTCCTATTGCATAGTTCATCCACATTTTGGGTAAGTGGAGGTATGTTATATTCTAAACTTTAATCATTCAATTCCTTACATGATAGAGTGATTGAATTTGGAAAAATCCCTCACCATGCTCCCTTTCCTTTTCACTTCTATGACTCATGCCACGTTGCATGAGGACATGCAATAATTTCAATTGGGGGCGAGGAACTATATTCGCTATCATCACTCCATTTTTCCACTACCATTCCATTTTTTCGTCTCATTTACCATTTACCAACATTTTTTTCTTCCAACTATACTCTGTTGCACTTTGCTTCATAAACATTGATATACATATTGGCATGATTCACAAATATGCAAAAGGGATTTATTATACTTAGTGATGTTTTCTTATTCCAACAAGAAAATGGGTAAATTATTATCATAAC
>ML781070.1:784731-795854 GCA_009831015.1 Picea engelmannii
TAAAAGGGAATTTGTGATTAAATATTAGAAAATTGACATGTTTTCATATATCTCAAAAATGTGTGAGCTTTATCATGTGTAGGAATATGTGAAGGATTAATTCAAAAGAATTCTCGAATACTTCCTCCACCATTTCAAGATGTAAGGAGATAATTCATTCCTAATCCAAGGAGAAGATCATGGAGATTTGGTTGTCATATCTTATCCAAGATATATGAGAGATATGTGTGAGGATTTGAAGGGATTATATTTTGTAATAAAGGGAAATGGGTTGAGAGAAAAGTGGATCTGTAATTATGAGATGTTTATCTTATTTTCAAAGCTCTCATGTATAAAAGAGAGTGCCTTCTCTTCATGAGGAGGGAAGAATCATTATTATGTAGAAGGAAGGATAATCATTATTATGTAGATTGAGAGAAGAATTATTATTATGTAGATTAAGGGAATTGTTATGAGATAGGTTCTTGAGGAGAATTGATATGATGTAGATTGGATTCATGAAAAGACTCTTTTTGTAAACCTACTTGTTGGAGATTAATTGAAGTTTGGATTCATTGATTTTGTCTCTCTTAGAAGTTATCATCTGTTGATCTAAAGCTTCCATGTTGGCATTGGCAAGGGCCACCGATCCATCTTGGTAAGATTATTGTAAATTGTTAGTGTAGATTTTCATTTCATGTATTTGTTATTTCGATTTCATGTTATTTTGTTTGATTTCACTATTCAAATTTGTTGCAAAGTGTGGTAATGCAGGAACAATTAGATCTCCATATTTCACCATACATGAGCTTTAATGGGGCATCTCACTTATTAGTTTAGTTGTTTCAGGGGATAGAATCAAAGTTCATATTTTCCTTTCATGAGCCATCAATGAATAGGTCCATCACCTAGGCAAGATCTTTTGCTTGTTTATGAGTTTGGCTTTCCATCTTTCGAGTCGTGTGAAGATTGTTATTTTTAAGAGTGTGTTGGTTTCTAAATGATTTTCTTGTCTAATCTATACTAAACAAACATAGGAACCTATCTGTTATTGGCACATATAGTGCATCAACTCTGCTGATTGTGAATCTCGGTTGATAATTTATGTTTGGTAATATATTATGCATATAATTGCACCAACACATTGCATGCCATATTAGAATTAAGTTAAGTCAGTTGAGGGATATTTTCAGAGATTGCATGGGTTAGGAAGAATCAAAGATATTCTAGGCTTGTATTGTTCTTTTTATTTTGCAATTGCTTGATGTTATAGAGATAACCTAAAGTTGTGGAATTTTTTTCATGTGAGTTATGTTTACAAAGTATTTGCAATAAGAAGGTGAGGGTGTCCATATGTTACCTTTCCTTTGACCAATTGTCTAGAATATTCACTTATGTTTCTTGGATAGATGCAATTAGTTTGTGTTCTTCTTGTCTAATAGTGTATGTTTTATGCATAGTGCAGGTGTTGTGTTTTATTAGAGTTTGATCTGGTGTTTTATTTAACCCTTTTGTCATTCATCGTATGAAAAAATGTATGTGTTGATAGTTATCTTTCATTTTCATTTCCATTTGAAGATGCAGATAGCTGCATTTTTGAAAGACATGTCTTAATGTCAAGAAATTGATGCAATTCTTACAAGAAACATGATCCTAGTTCATATTGATATGATTGCAATGTGTCTATATCTTTGTTGTCTAGATAAACCAAGAAATGATGTATTGATCCATTCTATAATTCAATGGAAGAGTAACGGAATGCAAGGGGGACATGGAACGAATAAAACAAAGAGTGTGCAAGAGTATATGAAAAAATTCATCCAATCTAAATATATGATTTCTCTATAGCAGATGGTCAACATTACGATGTGCAATGCACTGTTGCTTGTGTGAAGAATTTTGCTTTGAAAATTTGTCTGCATCCTGCATAATTGTATCTTCCATGCTTTGTACAAGTTTTTACCTAGGACAATGAACATTTGGTTTGTTTTCAATTCTTGTGCGAAGAATTGATACCAATTCTCCTGCATCCCAACATCATGGTGCTTTCACACGTTGACACTTGCAATAGTTCTGGACCATGTATTTTTTCCATGTTGTCCAAAGGCTTTTGATATGAACATATTTTGACACTTGGTGCATTTATGTCTTTTGCATGTATACTATGTGCAGAGGCATATCACTAGTGCATCTATGACTTGTGTATTTTTCAATACTTTTGAGGTGAATTTATATCATTTATTGTGGTGCACTTGGGTAGCCCCGTAGTTCTAAAAATCCTTTTTTACAGGGGCATTTTTCCAAGTTGTCGGAAGGCTTTTTCTATAAAAATATGTCCAGACTCGGTGTAGTTATGTGTTGCACACCTCTGCATTTCTCTGAGGTATATGGATAGCATAGGTAACACTTGTGTATTTTCAATGCTTGTTCATCATATGAAAAAATGTATGTGTCAATAGTTCTCTTTCATTTTGATTTATATTTGAAGATGCAGATGGTTGGATTTTCGAAAGATATGTCTTAATCTCAGGAATTTGATGTAATTATTGCAAGAAATGTATGTGTTGATAGTTGTCTCTCATTTTAATTTACATTTGAAGATGCAGATAGATGCATTTTCGAAAGATATGTCTTAATGTCAGGAATCTGATGCAATTCTTGCAAGAAGGAGGATCCTAGTTCATATTGATATGATTCCAATGTGTCTATATCTTTGTTGTCTAGAAAAAGTAAGCAATGATGTATTGATGCACTTCTCAATTCAATGGAAGAGTAGTAAAAAAACAAAGGGGAGGTGAAATGCATCAAACAAACAATGTGCAAGAGTGTATGAAAAAATGCATCCAATCTAAAAAGATGTTTTTTCTGTAACAAATGGTCAATATTGTGTTGTGTAACGTGTTGTTGCTTATGTGAGGAGGGTTTTACTTTAATTATTTGTGCACATTCCACATAGATGTATCTTATGTGCTTTGTACTTATTTTTTCTTGACATAGTGAACATTTGGTCCATTTTCAATTCCTATGCGGAAAATTGATACCAATTGTCTGGGATCCTTACATTGTGATGCTTTTGCATGTTGGCACTTGCAATAGTTTTTCCCTATGGAGTGTGGCAGGGAATGTGGTTTCCACTATGGCTGGGTCATTTATGGTAGATTGAGTTGCTCACATTTACGAGGAGAGGGCACAAATTTAGAACTAGTGCAAAGAAAGTGTCCCACTTTTCCATGTGCTAGCAAATGGTTTATATTAATGACTGGGCATATTTCGAAGGTGATTCACGTGTGTGGAAAGGTTATTTTAGTAAATACAAGACTTGCATTTTTCCTTGAAGCATTTGGATCTAAGAAATGTGTTTATGTTTGAAACATTTCCTACCCAGAAGCCTTTTTTTACGAGGGATGTTTCCCAGATTATTCGGATTCTTTTTCTATGGACATATGTCTACACTTGGTAAAATTATGTCTTCCACACCTTGTTACACATTATTTTTGTCATCTTAATGATCCATTGACAACATGTGTTCATGTTCCCAAAATAGCCTTTCTTCATGAGGAAAGTGACTGACTTTCTCTTATCAAAAACCTTATTAAGGAGGATCATCGCAGGCTGCTTTACAACTAGGGTGTGATGGTGTCAAAAGGACGAGAAAAGGTCGAACTTCACGAAATCTCTAGAAGAGGATCTTCTATAAGATGAGGTGGCATCCATATGGTTGGGATCCTACTCACTTCTCTATTTTGGTGGGATCATCCTAATCTCTTCAACCATCTCTCTTTCCCCTATATAAAGAGGGATTTTTCATGGAAAAGGATAATGTTGATTCAAGCAAGATTAATATTGAATAGGCTAAGAATTGGATGAGGAATTCTACTTCAGTTCATACTTGAGGGATTCATTTCAGTTTATCAAGTCATTGTGGATATTCTTCATTCAAGATTGGAGCAAGTGTGTATGTTGGAGAAGAGGGTCATTGAAAGGGGACCTTGGAACATCAAGGCTTTGGTCGTAATCTCCACTTTCATTATTATATGATACAGTGATATGTTTCTTTCCCATAAAACTCATCTCGTTTTATTGTATGATTCTGTGATCACATACATAGGTTCTCATTGAGTATGTTATTTCTTTCACTTTGGTTGGCTTGTTTTCCCTTGCAGATTCAACATCACAGGAACACTGGAGTGGAGCTAGGACGACACCGACAAGAGGAAGAGATATTTAAATGGTATGTTTCCCATCTCTTGTTAGATAGTAAACTCAATGATTAGAGCTTGGGGAAAGCGTCATATTTTGTTCTGTTTTGTTCTAGATCTAGGTGGATCTAGGGAGATCTGTTTATGTCCGCATTTACCGATAAGCCTCGTAACACACCTCTGGTCTTTGTAGAGGCATATGGCCAATACAATTAGCACTTGTGTATTTTCAATTCTTTTGAGGTGAATTTATACCATTTATTTTCGTGCACTTGCGTAGGTCCACAGTTTGAATAGTCGAGCACTGCAAATCATAGAAATTCACCTTGGTACTATATTGATATTTGGAAAATATCCCAGCTAAAAACATTTTTTTATAGGGTAATTTTTTCAAGATGTGGGAAGGCATTTTATATGGACATATGTCCGTAGCCGGTGAAGTTATGTATTGTGCACCTGCATACTTTATAGAGACATATGGATAGAACAGGAAACACTTGTGTATTTTCAATGCTTATGCAGAGAATTTATGCTAGTTATGATCATGCAGTTATGCACCTCTTCAATTATGTGGAGGATTTTGATATGACCATCCCGCTGGAGTCTTCATAGGTATTTGTTGTGTGCATCCACATTGGGCACAACTATGTCGCAGGAATAGGAAAGAATTGATTTATTTTCGAGCGGTGTGCGGAGGATCCATGGTGTTGATGCTCGTGAGATGTTGTACTTCCCTAGGTCCTCATTTGAAATAGTTATGTACTTTGTTGTGACAATATAGGTAATTTGGAGGAAGGCTGAGTCACTTTTGGAGCATTGATTTTTCTAGGATTTAGAAAGAAAGGGCAGGGATTTAAGATTGATGTAAAGTAAATTTCCCAGTTTTCTATGAATTAGGTGGTAGTTTCTATTTATGGTTACTTGTGTTTGGGAGGTTGTTCATGTGTCTAAAATATACTTTAGTAAATATGCATGATGCCCTTGGTATCGAAAGAAAATTGAGCTCTTTGATTTATTTATGTTTCAAAATTTTTGTGTTGGAATGGCTTTATACATATCACTTTTTTCAAGTTGTGTGGGTGTTTTTTCTGATGTGATATTGTGATGCTCTTCACATGCATGTTCTTTGAAAAGAAATCACTCAATCTATTTTCAATCCTCATGCAGATAATCCATGCTTTCAACTCTTGCATAAATATTTCATATTTCTTATGGTATGGCATTATTGTGCCTAGATGTCTGGGAACTTCTACAGTCAACATAGTTATACTTGGTCTATTTAAGACAATCTATTTTTAATCCTTGTGCGGAGAACCAACATGGGTCATCCTCCCACATTGTTTCACTTCCACACCTCTGCATTTCAAAAAGTTATGCATCAGTGATTGTGACAAGCGACTTAATTTTCAAGATAGGTAACTGATTTATAGTAAATTGATTTGCTTCGATTTAGGAGGAAAGGGAAGGTATATATAAGTAGCATGAAGAAAATTTGTTTCTTATCTGTGGACTACTTGATGGTTTTTTATTATGGTTATTTATATTCGAAAGCTAGCCGATATACGTGTAAAAGACATTTTTTCATATTAGCCTCCTTCTCTCAGCCTTGGGGCAATCTTGGCTCTGCGATCTATTTATCTTTGGACAATTTGCTAACCAAAAGACTTTTTACTTGGCCACTTTTGAGGTTGGACGAAAGGTTTTTCTATGACCATATCTCTACCCTTCGCATAGCTATGCCTCTCAGACAGTGGACACTTCGTCTATTTTCAAGACGTGTAGAGAATTCATAGCATCTGCAATTCTGCACTCAGGCAGTTCCTTGACAATTTTTATTAGAGAGTTGAAAGGTTTCATGTAGTAACTTGGTTTTATCCAATGGTCTTCCATATTAGTTTATGTATCCGACAAATGTGTGCAAGTAGTTTCTTTTCTTGTTTTTAATATGCACCACGTGGATGAACATAGTTGAATCTAATACATAGAAAGTCTATTAATATTGACATCAGAAATCACGATTTCTATGTGTTCCAAAACAATCCATTACTATTGCTTGATAATCTGTCATTCATGCATTGTGTAGTTACTTCATTTCATTGAAATTTCTATTGGCATTCGTGTAATGTTTTAGAAAACTAGTTTTCATTTTTCAGCTGTATTACTCAATCAAACCATGAAATGAAATATTTTTGGGGTGTATCATATATGCCAAAGAAAATTAGTAGCTAGTTATTATTTTTATTTTTCAGGGGTAGGTTAAATTGGTCAAGGACTATTTCAAAAACAATATAGATAAAAGAGAATCAAAGTTAAACACAAACTAAAATAAGGTATACTTCTTTGAGATTGTATTTATCATTTTATGTTTTCGATTGGTCAATGCTATAGACATAGCCTACACATCATCTCAATGACATAAACTAAAACATGGAAGATAGAATAGATGTTGAAAACTATGAAAACAATGAGCAATGCATTATGCATGGAAATATTTACCATGTTCTGCATAGAAATGATCTTTTTAGATTGGATGCATTTTCATATAGTCCTCAGGATTGTTTGTTTGATGCATTAAATGTCCCGCTGCATTTATGCTACTCTTCCATTGAATTGCAAAATGGATTAATAGACAATTTCTTGGTTTGTTTGGACAATGGAGATAAAGAGGCATTGGAATCATATGAGCTTGAGCTAGGATTCAATTTCTTGTACGAATTGCGAGGTATTCATGACATTGGCATATATATGTAGAAAATGTGCATGTTTGCATCTTCAAATGTAGATGACAATGAGAGAGGGATATGGGGAGATGCATTTTTTCTACAATGGTTAAAAACATGGTTAAATATATCGATTGCAGTTTGGTCACTAATGAGGAAAACATAGTATTTGCATTTTAACATAAATGCAAATGCAGATCCATATTGCATCTTGTTTCATGATGCAAATCCTATTAGCAACCACTACAAACCATTTCTTTACAAAATGATAGCCATATAGAATCTTGAACAACATAATAATTATTTGTGACTGATGTACAAAAACCTCGAATACTATTGGAAATGTAATATGGACGAGATGCATTCTTATGGATTGAGAAAAGTGATTCATGTCGTATCTAGTTGCGGTGATAGTTTGTTCAGAGCAATTTTCTATTTGATATATACAAACTTCGATGTAAAATCTTTGAGACTTTGCATTATGCAATGATTTTGCAATGTAATGAAAAATGGTGACCAGAATGCATTGCATTGATTGCATGAATATCTGATAACTGTTCCTATAGACAATACAACAACTATTGCGAATTGGTAGGAGTATCTTGTAAATATGGAAATGTCATACGAAAAGGGGAAGATAGAGAGTGGGGGATTTTTTTTTCAATGGTTATTATTCATTTTCAATGTAAATATCCAGTGTGGTCCCTCCTTTCCCTATGAACTTTTTCTTTGGAGATAAGCTGTCCAAAATTCCAATTGGTTATATAACAACTCGATCCTCCTATATGATAGTTTTTCTAGTGTTGCTTCATTCATGGCGATGTTGTCATTAGGGGTGCTCATATCCTTCTCTATTTTTTCATGAAATCTTGTATCTTAGTGTGAAGCTTTACCGGCTATAGCAAATGTTGGTCAATGAGATCAGTGGAGACAAAGGTTATTTCTTTGACTATCTATCTCCTTCAACTCGTGTTGTCTTGGACTGCATTCACCAATTATTTTGTGACCAAATTCTTCCCAAGTTCATCTAATCTTGGGAGATGACCATTCCTTATTACTTCTTGGGAAACTTTGTGAGTCCTTGAACATATTTACATCACCTTGGTTACTTATTTATCTTCCCTTTTCCCTACCTACTGGAAATCATCTAATGTGTATAGATCTGTCTTTCTAGCTGATTTTGAAGGTCTATAAAGCTCAGGAGGTGCATTAGGATTCTTCGTTATCCAGGTATCAATGTCAGCTATGCCTTCATGGATAATATTGTATTGTGTCAGTTGCATTTGTATCTGGTTGTTTTTTTCAATAACTATTGCAGCCACATTTTGGAAGAGGTTTAGATTGGCATACATGTCAATGGAAACACCTTCCAGATCATTCCTCACTTTTTCTTCATTGTCCTTAAAGTTGAGGAGACTTATTTCATCAATCTTTAATTTTTGAATCCTTTCTTATAGCTCCTTGATCTTTGCCTCCTTCTCTTCATTTTGTCGGCATAGCCTCTGTATATTGTCTACGGTTGCATCCATAAATGCATAACCTGCCCTAGCTATTGCCACGGGGTCTTCCTTGAAATCTCTTATGACAGGGAATTGAGTAACCACTGACAAAGGGTCTCCTTCTGTTGTTGGCACCTTTTTCATTCTTTCTTGCACAATTCTATTAGTTTTACTATTGCATGTAAAACTTCTTAGATCCAATACTTCGGCTGATCGAAAAGGTTCTCAGGGCCCGAGGCCTAAACCATTTCTCATTGTTTCTGATCCTGTACCTACGGTGGATGTTCCAAGGATATCAAATTCCATTGGGTGTGTGTCACCCTCTGTGTCCTCTGTATTCTTCCTCTGTCCATCCTCTTCAACAGATTTATCCGCTGCTTCTTTTTCCACCTTCTTTTCTAATTCGGTTGCTACTCTTGTTGTTTTTGGAAACACCTTTTCTTTTTCTAAAGTAGCTTTTGCTTCAGCTTCAACTTTATCTTTCGCTTCATTTTCTTCTCTAGCCTTTTCTTTGTTGGCTTCTATTTTTTCTTTTTCTTTTTAGCATCATTCATCCTTTTCAGCACCTTCTCTTTGTCTCTTCTCTTTTTATCTATTGGTTCTCCTTCCTCCTCTTCAACAAAACCTGAATGAGTTGAGACATATATGGGAGAATATCTCTCAACTTCATCTTTTTCTACCTCTTTTATGGATGCCTCTCTTGCAGGTTCTTTTTCAACGATCCTTCCTTTTAGCTGGCCCCGCCCATTGAAAATGACTTCATTGTAAATTATGGCATTTTGATGCACCTTCTCTTCTTCCCAGAACTCAGTGGTGTATTCATATGAGAGTCTCCTACTATTAAATTTCTCTTTGAATATATTCTTAGGGTCATGCCTCCTGAATCTTTCCTCTCCAATGTGGTAGGAAAGTAAGATGTCCACTTCTGTTTGAGCTTGATTGGTGTCTCAAATAAATATTTTCCAATGTATAGAGGTAGTGGAGGTCAAATCACTTTCTTTGATCTATATAGCATTCCTCCGACCCCATGTATGATAGTTTGATACACCAACTCCTCAAGAAAAAGTTTGTTAGGAATGAATCGAGGGAATAAGTGGGGTAGTTTCATTGCACCATATATTATTATATAGGTACCATGCTCCATCAAATACCAGTCCCTGAACTATTAAGCCCTAATATTGGCTCATTACCCCTTAATTGGGGCATATTACATTAGTAATGTTATTTTATTTATGTCGGCTTTATTCCATTAGTTGTAATTATACCTCCTAGTCTCCTATATATACCAAGGAGACATTTTCATTTGGAATCATCTTGTACTTGAACATTTATGTGGGGTACAAGGAGGTTTCCCCCTTGAAGAGGCTTATTATATGAAATTATCTCTTTTTTAAGGCGTTGAGTACTTATTGTGAGGTTTTTCTATGCTATATTGATATTTGGTTCTTAACATATGGTATCGGAGCTCAAGGTCTTGGGGTTTCACTGCTACATCTGAGACACCTTGGAATTTTTGCTATAACTTGTTTTCTACAATGTTTCAGAAGGAACGGCTTGGAGGATATTTAGTAGATGGATCAAGGTATGTTGGGTTAAATTTTCAGCTCCTAAGGCCTTACACTTTCGGAGATACATCATGTGTAAGATAGGGTTCTGGAATCATCCTGAACTGAGTCATTGCGGAATTTTCGCTATAACAATTTTTTTGTAATGTTTCAGACCCTGAAATCTGAAATATATTCACAAAAATTAATAAATTACCTGTGGTAAAAATTTCATCTTATGGGTCATCTTACATTTGTATATACACCTTGTGGAAGATAGGGTATATGACTAGTCCTATTGACTAGTCTCAAGAAGGTGTTCCAGGTAAAACAATCATAACTTCTTCCTAGAGTATCCAAATTGAGTGAGACTGGTTTCATTGGATAGTGGACAGTCTGTAGTATTTTTGGTATGAGTTTCAGAATTTTATATCAATTATTTTGTGCAGGGCACACTATACAAGTGAGATCTCCTGGAAAGGCCAAAAATCAACAAGTTGTGGGGAAGTTACCGTAAATTCCACTTGGCACATCCAATTTTGATTAGTCCTGTGGAATTGTAGATAAGAAATATCAGAGAACTACATAAAAGAAAGTTCCATACCTAGAAGGGCCGAAACTTGGGAGATACAATAGAAGAAAGATTGTCTAGCAGAACCACCTCAAAATCAAGGTTCAAAAGTGATACTTGGCCAACATGCCACCCAAAAAGGGAACTTCTACACCAAATAAGCCTCCAGAAAATCCTCCTTGGACTCTTGATGAAGGTGAAGAAATGTGTAGGGACATAAATGATTTACAAAAGAAGATA
The DNA here is from genome assembly GCA_009831015.1 of Picea engelmannii. NCBI lineage: Eukaryota > Viridiplantae > Streptophyta > Pinopsida > Pinales > Pinaceae > Picea > Picea engelmannii. The sequence continues at coordinate 795,484 of ML781070.1, forward strand.
GTAACAAAAGATAAACTACAAGAGATGGAAGCTAAGTTGGAGGCAAAGATGGATGGTTTAAAAGAGGAGATCATGGAAGTATTGAAAAAAATCGTAACAGAGAAGACACCTGAAAGTGAAAATGCATCACATGAAATTCATGATGAGGACACAAGGAAGGTGAATCGAGAATGGAGAAAATCCAAGTTTGGGTTGAAGACCAACCATGTTCCTAAGATCGATATGAGCAAGTTTGATGGCAAGGACCCAATCACATGGATACTTCAGATGGAGCAATTCTTTGATCTACATAATGTGCCACATACACAAAAGGTATGAATTGCTTCTTTATATTTAGAACCCAATCAATTTGTATGGTATCAATGGATTTG
>ML781070.1:799112-817598 GCA_009831015.1 Picea engelmannii
ATGAAACAACAAGTAGATCAACATCGTAGTGAAAGAATTTTTGAAGTAGGGGATTGGGTGTTTTTAAGACTACAACCATACAAACAGATGTCCCTCAAGCAAGCCAAGAAGGATAATAAATTATCACCAAATTACTATGGCCCTTATTAGGTGTTGCAAAAGGTTGGTACTATGGCATACAAATTGGAGTTTCCTGCATCTTCACGAGTACACCCAGTTTTCCATGTTTCATGCTTAAAGAAGGTTATAGGCGAAAAGATCCAAGTTCAAACTATATTTCCAGAACTTGACAAGGAAGGAAAAATCATATTTGTGACCGAAGCCATCACTGACAAAAGAATTCGCCAGCTGAGGAATAGATCCATTTCAGAGTATCTCATTAAATGAAGGAAACTACCGGTTGAATATTCCACTTGGGAAGATGAGTCTTTTATACAGAAGCATCCAGAGTTACTCAAGCGTTGTGAACAACACTTGTCTCAAGGGGAGGGGTGTGTTAAGCCCTAATATTGTCTCATTACCCCCTAATTGGGGCATATTACATTAGTAATGTTATTTTTTTTATGTCGGTTTTATTCCACTAGTTGTAATTATACCTCCTAGTCTCCTATATATACCAAGGAGACATTTTCATTTGGAATCATCTTGCACTTGAACATTTATGTGGGGTAAAAGGAGGTTTCCCCCTTGAAGAGGCTTATTATCTGAAATTATCTCTTTTTCAAGGCGTTGAGTACTTATTCTAAGGTAGTGGAGGCCAAATCACTTTCTTTGATCTATATAGCATTCCTTCGACCCCATGTATGATAGTTTGATACACTACCTCCCCAAGCAAAAGTTTGTTAGGAATGAATCGAGGGAGTAAGTGGGGTGGTTTCATCGCACCATATATTATTATATAGGTACCATGCTCCATCAAATACCAGTCCCCGACCCTTATTATGACTATGTCTTTCTCTATCATACAAGGTGGGGAGGTGCAAAAGATAAATTCATACAATGGGGCAAGGAAGTGCTCACAGATTATTTGATATTTTGTTCAATATTTGTGCTGCCAAAACACTTTATAGTAGATGTGGATTGCAGCGTCGGTGAGCAATCAACTACACCCCATGTTTGGCTACCTATGGGAAGTACACATTATGCCTAGGATATATGAGGAAATATGGAAACTGGGAAAGTTTCATGGTTTTGTTTATGTAACTGTAGAGATAGAAACTTTGATATTTTCAAATAATATGTCTACCCAGTTGAATGAGACCCCTACATCTGCATAGAAATAAATTAGCGGCATGTATGATAGGTAGAAATGAGTTGCATATGGTTCCCCATATAACCTGCACAACATCACAACCGTACACTGTTAGGGTATCCTTAAATTGGTCGTGGGGTACCGACTCTTGGGCCGATACTTGAACTGCTTATCTATTTTGTACCATGCAGGGAATAAATATTTTGGTGTAAGTTCCAACTCATTGAGGAGTTGACCATTCATTCTTTTGTTCCCAACTTCAATATGATAACACTTAGCCAAATCATCGGTCCTAAATGAAGCTATAGGCTCTTTTCTTGCATTACAAACATATTGACTATTTATGTCTATGTTCTTCAAAATCCACAAAATGGTGTCTGCACAAGGGAAAATCATTGGATGTGTTGCCACCCTGAAAATTATTGACTTTCTAATGTTTCTGTTTGCATGGAGCTCATCTAGCTCTTCTGCCTTGATAGAGAAGTTTGAATTCTTGAACATATAATATACTTATCCCCATTTTAAGGTCTCTCCATCCTTCTCTAGAAGTCTTGACGTATCATCATATATGGTCCCGACAATTTATGCCTCCATTGTTTGTTGGGAGTTGCTAGATGGATCAACCCCTTCTGCTTTCGTCATCGTCTTCTTCCGTAGTGACATGTTTGAGCCTGCAAAAAGGATAGGTTTAGCGAATGTTATTTGAAATGCAGCTAAATTATTGGGAAATTATTGTTAGAATATAATGGATGTGCTCTCTTTACCATAGACAATATCACTATTGTCACCCAACCATAGGCCAAAGCCACCCTCCAAGCACCTTAATCTTGACAGAGAATCACTCTGGAAGAAAACCCTAGGATAGATAGCCACACAAGGGGTAGCACACCTTTCTCTAAGGATAGCACACCAAACAAGAGCTGATCATATAGTCCAAACCATAACCAAGAGATAGTCCAAGACAAAACGAAATCTGCTAGCTGCAGCAGCTGCAATGGCAACTCTCCTCAAAACCTACACACAAAACTAGCTAACTGCAATGCGCACAAGTGAGATATGAAGTTATGAGAATGCCTGCTAGAATGAAGATTGGCCTCCTGTATTTATACTAATTCTGGCTAACTGCCTGGGCTGACTTCTCATTTTGGGTACCTATTTACTCAGTATATAATATTTCTTCTGGCCGACTTCTTCTCTTGGAGGCTAATAATCTAATACAAATTATCCTCTTGAGTCGATTTATCTTCTAGGGTTATTATCCAACTCATTAGGGTTTCTTCTTGCTTCTCGGAGTATTCTATTCTCATTAGGTTTACACGTGGAGGTAAATACCTCCCGCATCTACCATAATATGAACACTCCCTCCTAGCTAGGGAGGTATTACAAGTAATGGTCTTGAGCACAAACATACCATTCACCCGGTAACATAAAAATAGTTGTATAGACTATATCATGAATAGATCATGAGCACCATCATCACTATCAATGTCATCAACTACATCATCTCTCGAAACCATACTTCATATGAGTAATCAGAAATGATGATGGATAAGTCACTCACTCCATAGAGTGACACAAGAACCATCCTTCTAATCTGGACATATGTCTTAGAAGAATAAATGTCCTGGACCATTTTCCGTCTGGAAAATATTTGTCCATTGATCATTCATCTAGCTGATAATCATTTCAGATACTACTGATAGTCTTCAAGGTAATCAAAACAATATCATTCAATAGAACACAACTGTGTCTATCCATAGTAGTACACAACCACAATCCAATGGTACACTACCACACCAAGTAGCACACATATACTTGATCAATGACATATAATCATAATCAGTGGAACACATCCACCACAGTAGCATGCATATACTGTCTAGAGACATACAGTCTCCCTAACAATCATCTGATATCAACCTGCACAGAAAACATTGTTATGATATAAACTGAATCATCTGGGCGATTCTTCCACTCACATATGTGAGATCTAGAAGAGAATTTTCCCTCAGAAAGTTGAACATCAATGATGAGCTATCTAGACTATCCTTCTCAAGAAAGGAATAATAATTGTCCTAATTTCTGAGCCTGGACCATTCCCCACCCTGGGCCATTCCTCTGACACTAAACAAAGTGTAACCTGGAGAGAATGAGTCTGCCCTAAGGAATGGTTGTCCTTGATTGTTGAACCTGGACCATTCCCCAACCTGGTCCATTCCTCCTACACTAAACAAAGTGAAACCTGGAGAGAATGAATATTCCCTAAGGAATGACTGTCCAGACCATTTCCAAAGGAAATGACTATCTTGCACCAACCTCCAAAACGGACCATTCCCCATGTTAACCACAATGGGAAATCATTGTCCGACGAGGTAGGCCACTCTTATTGAGTAACCCTCAAGAAGAGAGACTTCCCTAGACCATTCCCCATGTTTAACCACAATGGTAAATCATTGTCTATGGTACATCAACATTCCATCAAACCATTTTCATTACAAAAATGACCGTTCGATCTGGACCATTTTCTGAACTGGAAAATGTCTGTCCGTTGGAAATTTCAAACCACTTTCCGAACTGGAAAGGAATTTCTCATCCTGGACTATTTTTTTTCAAACTGAAGAATGATTGTCCATAAATTAATACACATCCATGCTCCCTCCCAACCTGGGATTCATCTCTTCCTTTTTCAATAGGGCAGTCATCTCCATGAGCTCCAGCTTGAGTACACAAACTCTTCTATCTTGGATAGAGACTTTACTAAAATGTCTTCTTATCATATTTGAGAACCACTTTCTCCTTTCTGGACTTCATCACAGAGAGTGTAATTCTTGATCTCATTGTACTTTGGTCTGTCTAGAACACTGGTATTCTCTGAAGGCTTCATATAGCTCTGATCAATCATTGTTGGATTCCTCTTTGTTTCTTGCTAGCTCACAACATCGTGGCAAGGGTCAAACTAGAACATATCCAAGTGATACTTCTTTGGCCGTCATGAGTGTTTTTCATGGATTAGAGATCCGAGCTTCTGAATAACCATTCTGATATAGTATCTCTGTTATAGAGAGTCTTCACCATGCTTTTGTTGTGCATTGGAGATTCTCCACCAAGTTGTCTTCTTCCATTTGCATACAATGATATCTTTCTGGTATACCTCAAGGCCTTGAGGTTGCTCTTCATATGTTCTTTGTTCAATTTCTCTGGAGAACAATCTTTTCCTTTAACTGATGTAAAACTCCAACCCATGGATATTGCGGATGATATAATGATTCATGTAGAAGTATGTTTGGTTTACTGGAGAAAACAATCATCATAGTCTTCTCCCTCCATCTGGGAGAACTTCTAGTCCTTGATCTCGCAAGGATTTCATTCATAAGTCTTTCATACACTGTTCTTCATCATAACCTTCAGTTCCTCTTCTTGATTGATTTTAGTGAGTTCATATCAGGCTGGTAATCTTGTGATTCTTGATATAATGACCGGTTTTTCTCGCTTCTCTTTCTTTCTTTGAATCTTCACGTTCTTCCTCATGTTTCTCTTTGGCTCTTGAGTCCATGGAGTTTTCTACAGATTCCATGCTCTGAATATTCCAACTTCTACCTTTCATCGTAGGATCATGGATGTGGATGGACAACCAGGGATACTTTAAGGTTTCTTTTCGAAGAGGGCTTCTTCTGAAGTCAAACTGAACACATATTGATTTTCATGGCTGTTACCGTGAATATATACTGCATCATCTTCAATGGATCATAAGATTAGATCCCTCCTAATCCTTGCTTAATGTATGAGTGCATGTTTTTCTTTTGGAAATATAATCAGCTCTCCCCATATAGGAGAGTCCATGCTTCCGTCTGCATCCTTATTGCTTTCTGCAAAGTGTCACATATCTTTTTCCAATATTCTCTTGATTGTTAACTTCTTTCTGTCTTTACTTCTTCTAGGTTTCTTCAAGATTGATTCTGATTTCGACTTATCTTGTAATATCTTCCACATGAGTTGTTACCACGGGTTGTTGATGTGCTTCATCCTTTCATGTGCATTGCCTTGTCTTATAGTCATAGCAATTATTATCTTGTTTTTCTTCCATAGGTATAGTTTCATTTCTAAGAGAAAGATATATAAGATATGTAACGAAAACATGCTATGTACAAGAACTATGAAGAGTAGTGTACCTTATCTTAGAATAAGAGGTTTCTTTTGTCCTGCTTGGTCTTCTTTGTAGGTTCCTTTTCTTCGACAATTGATGCTTCATGTCTCCTTCCTTTTCTTTATCTCGGGACAATGATTCTTGTAGTGACCATACTTTCGACAGTTGAAGCATTGTATTTTTGACATATCTTTCTTTTGATTTTGGATTCTTCCTTGAGCCAAACTTCCTTTTGTTCCTGAAGTTATTGAATCTTGCTGTGAAGGCTTGATCATCGTACTTCTTTTGGGGTTTCTCTTTTTCACTGATCCTTGATTCCTCTTGATCATAGCAAGTCCAAAGTTCTTCAAATGTAGGATACTCCTTCCTTATGTTTATGCTTGTGGCAAATGCATCCCATGTCTTGGGAAGACCATTGAGTACTATGTTTACCAATTCCTTCTCTGAAATGATCTCTTCAATATCTTGTAGTTGATCTCTTAACTGAGACATTCTCAAAAAGTTTGATGTTATGCTGTCATCATCACTCATGTTCATGTCACAGAGCTCGTTCTTCAAACTCATAACTTGTCCAATGTTTCTGACCAAGAAGCAATTTGTTAAGGCATCATACATATTCTTCGATGAGTCAAGATGGGATATGTAGGGTATCAAGTGGTATTTTCTAGAGTCCACTATGATACTCATGGCATTGATGTCACCGTCTTTGAACTTCTCCATAACTGCAACGTGTTGTGGTTCCTTGTCTTTTCCTTCTTCAAACTCTGGTTCCACGATCTTTCCTTTCAGGATATCCAACATTTTATTCTTGGAAAGGATGAGGTCAATCCTTTTATTCCACGCTCTAAAGTTAGAAGCTCCATCTAACTTGTTTTCTAACTTCATAGAGTAAGTCATGGCTTCTTTGACTTGGTCAACCCTAGATTTGACCAAAAACTCAAACTTGATGTCTTGGCTTGCTGAGAGTACCAAGAGATGCGCTAGGCTAGGGCGCACTGGTCTGTTCGAAAATTAGGTCAATCTCTTCACTTAAGGTGCCTCAACGAGAGGATTAGGGTTTCTGCAACTGCACCTTCTAGTAACCCTAGCGACAATGCTTTGGTGACTTCTCCTACTAGAAACCCTAGCGACAATTCTTCAACGAGATTAATATCCTTATGGCTATGCTTCCTTCCAGTGGTTAGAATAAATGAAGGAGGTGTGGGCCCATAACCTGTTAGAATATAATGGATGTGCTGATTTTACCATAGACAATATCACTATTGTCACCCAACCATAGGCCGAAGCCACCCTAACCTTGACAGAGAATCACTTCGGAAGAAAACCCTAGGCTAGATAGACACACAAGGGGTAGCATACCTTTCTCCAAGGATAGCACACCAAACAAGAGCTGATCAGATAGTCCAAACCATAACCAAGAGATAGTCCTAGCGAAAACATAATCTGCTAGCTGCAGCAGCTACAACGGCAACTCTCATCCAAACCTGCACACAAAACTAGCTAACTGCAGTGCGCACAAGTGAGCTCTGTAGTTCTGAGAATGCCTGCCAGAATGAAGACTGGCCTCTTGTATTTATACTAATTATGGCTAACTGCCTGGGATGACTTCTCATTCTGGGTACCTATTTACTCAATATATAATATTTCTTCTAGCCAACTTCTTCTCTTGGAGGCTAATAACCTAATACAAATTATCCTCTTGAGCTGACTTATCTTCTAGGGTTATTAGCCAACTCATTAAGGTTTCTTCTTTCTTCCCAGAGTATTCTATTCTCGTTAGGTTTACACGTGGAGTTAAATACCTCCCGCAACTACCATGATATCAACACTCCCTCCTAGCTAGGGAGGTATTACAGGTAATGGTCTTGAGAACAAACATACCATTCACCCAATAGCATAAACATAGTTGTATAGACTATCTCATGACCTGATCATGAGCACCATCATCACTATCAATGTCATCAACTGCATTATCTCTTGAAACCATACTTCATCTGAGTAATCAGACATGATGTTGGATAAGTCACTCACTCCATAGAAAGGGACAAGGAAAAAACTAAGATTATTGATCTAGGGAAAGGGAGTAAGGGACAAGGAAAAAACTAACAATAACAAAGACCTAACCCTAACCTTAGAATATAAGAGAAGTGAGGTTCTCTTACCTGGACCTTGCCACCATGTGGTGGGTATGGACAGGTGAGAGGTTCGAACAGAGTTGAGCTCCACACGTTTAACCTCAAATTTCCTCACTAGCAATTGGTTAGATAACACTAAAATTAACCTCGTTCTATTTATATAGCCAAACAACCATTTATGGCGTTAAATGCGGTGGTTGGGGTCAATTTGATTGGAGGAGTTAAGAGAAAGTTATATGATCACTTCGTAAGTCGAGATAGTAACTCTGCGATGTGTTCATAAGAGTTGAAAGTAACGCCTCCAAACATGTTGGAGGAGTATATGATCGGAGGCGTTTCTCCCAACTCTTGTGATATCATTGTGTATCGCAGCAAAAGACAAGAACTCCTTTGAACTACTCGGAAGCATGTGAAGTAACTCCTTAAAACTGCGCGGAAGAGTTTGAAGTAACTCCTCCAAACTGCTCATAGCATTTTTAAGTAACTCCTATGAACTGCTCAGAGGAGTTTGAAGTAACTCTATCGATTTCAAAATTGGATTTTAGCACCAACTATTTATGAATTTTGTTTTTTTCCAAGTGAAACATGAGTTATCAAAATAATATTGAGATGGAGAAGGAGACTTATGATCCTTTCTCTTAGGCTCAAAAGATAAGGAGCTACATTTTTTAGGGAGATAAACAATCTCAAATGAAAAATGGAGGGTTGTAGTGCCTATCACAATAAATAGTGACACACTGGGCGAAGCCTCAGATCTGTGCAATATGATGTCTGCACATAATTTAGGAAGATTTTTCCATAATACAAAATCATAATATATAAAATATAGGTCCCATAAATTTCCTATTGAAAATACTGAGGTGATTCAAAGAGGGGTGAGACCTTTTCCAAATAATAGATTGTTTTCAAATTTATATCCAAATCTCATGGTAAATGAATAAAACAGAAGATGTAGGTAGTAAAATAGAAATGAAACATCAAGAATGTTTAGAATACAAGTTGCAATGCATTTCTATGGTGTCGCTCCGTTGCCAGCTAGCGTCCATAGCCCCGACAGAGTACCCCTAATGTCACAAGCCTTGCTTCACTGCCAGCGAGCGTCCATAGCCCTGAAGGAGATACTTCCATATCCCATGTGATCTGTAAATACTTTCCCCAAGGATTTATGACTCAAAAAGGATCTAGAGAAGGCTAAGAACAACTCAAAACTCATAGAGGCAACTCAGAATGCTTAGAATGGCTTCAGCAGATAGAGAAAGGGAAAAAAATCAAAGTTTCCAAAACTCAGTTAAAAGAGCATGATCACGAAGAGTGCGTCAGAAGATTTATAACAACACAAACAAATCTTCAAACAGAGTTACATATCAAAAGATATAAGCGATTGAAGTGCAAGTCAAACTTGGTCAAAAATTCAAAAGGTCAAGGTGACATGTGGCACCACTACAAGGGTGACACGTGGAACATTCGTACAACTGAGTTGGCATGGGATGAGGTGGAAAGGTCGTACAAATTGATGGTAGACACGTGGGCAAGTTAGGTGATGACACGTGTCATTTTCGTGGACAAATGATATGGTGTCACGTGGCACCCCTCCAATGGTTGGTGTGTGTAAAATTTATATGACTCCATAGGAGTCTAACCCCTGACCTCCTCTAGACCAAAGGCCTCACACCTCTGTGCTAGCCAACTTTCCATTATATCCTCCTTGTTTATACATTGGCATTGATTTAAGTTAAGTTGTAATAATGTTTCATATGGGGGAGAAAAGGGATAGGCCTTCGGCCCAGCCCTTGGTTTTATGTTAACCCACATGACCATAGGTTCCGCCACATATGGCATATGCCAACTATCCTCCATTCTAGCCAGCATATCTTCCAGTTTAAACCACTGCCATATTCTTCGCCAGATATTCTAATCGCCTGCCAACTGTGTCCACCATTCTAGTGGCCACCTGCCAGATTTAGCCGGGCATGCCAAAATGATTTAAGTATATGCCAAAAAAATGGAGGCTCGTGGGATTCAACCCCAAGACCTGTTGATGATTGCAGCTACGTGAGACATTCTCCAGCTTACAAACCTGTGAGATGTGGATCATTGCAACCATGTGAGATATTCTCTAGCTTACAAACCTAAGAGAAAGCCCTAGAAGAGGGTGTGTGGTTCCTATCTAAGACATAGTTGGAATATAGAGATGACCTCCAGGATTTAGAGAGTTGAGAAGAACTCCAAATGATTATCCTTTGGGAAAGGCAATCTGCTGAGTTGGACGTGCATGTGGCTGAGCACAAGGTGAACATGTGAAACCCCAAAGTGTAGGTTTCATCGTCATGAGAACATAAATGAAGATGATGTATTAGCCTCCTCTGAGTAGCAGAGTTGGTGAGAAACTCCAGATGACTCTCCTGTGAGATGTAGTGGGAAAGAAGATATGTCGAGTAAAGGTGCCTCTGGATGAGCAAAGGTGAACGTGTGAAGAACTGGTTCTTCTGTGTAATGCAATGAGCCAGAGATATGGACATCCCTATGGATGTGCCCCTAGTGGATGTGCACTAGTGGGTATATCAGATCCCTTGCTATATCATTCAAGCATCAGACCTGCCTGTAACCCTAATTGTAATGTAAAGGGTACAAGTCGACCCCACCTTAATGTGGTTAGTAATAAATGTAAAAGATAATTAATCTGGTTAATATTAATTATAATGTGACTTAGAGAGTTCAGCCCTATTGTGCCAATAGACACTTCTATTGACAAGTTCAGATTAGTATAAGTAAGGGTAAATTCACCATTGAGGAATCATATCTTTCAAGTGAGTTCGGAAATTTCAGCAAGTACACCTTCTTGAGAAAAGTGTGCACCTCTCTTGGGCGCTAGTCTTCTAGGGTTTTAGCACCCTCTTGTGTGCTAGGTTTTCTTGGTGGTGAAGGACTTTCTCTTGAAGAATATAGCAAAGGATTTGGCTAGGTTTTCTTCCCTTGTTGAGAAGGGTTTCTCAGGATACTTCTTGTGTTCTTGTGCATGGTGCTTCTTCTTGTGATCTTGGTTGTTGCAACATTAATGGTTATGGTTCAATTCTAAAAATGGAATGAATTTCATGCTTAAACTTTCTCATTGAAAAATCAACATGGTATCAAAGCATAGGTCTTGAAAGAACCCATTGCACAAGCATCCACCAAGTCTCCTCTCACCTTTTGCAGATCCATACGACCCTTCTAGGGTTTCCATAAAATTACGTACAACCCTCCTTTTAGTGGTTTTCTAGACCTTAATACTTGGAAACTAGGGATATCTTTGGCATAGAAGAGTATGGCCTCCTCCAATGCATCTCCATAAGATCTTAAAATCAAATTCCAAGAATTTTGTGTTTTTGGCCCTAGGGTTTCTAGGGTATCGAAATTTCCTACAGAATATTAATGTTAGATTTTTGAAGAAACATTTTCTTAAATCAGCAAGCATCTCTGTGACACTATCAAGTTGATTGTTGGCAGTCATAAGTCCAACATAATCCAAGGTTACTAATTCAACCTAATCATTAGGTTTTCAAAATCTAGTTGGAGAGAGTTTGAAGAAACCAATCAAATGAAGAACGAAGCCTTAGTAGAAGATAGGCTTGATGGAGAAAGAAACTTCAACTCCTGGAAATCAAGGCTTCAGGTCACCCTTGAAGAATATTACCTCTTGTATGTGGTAACTAAAACCCTACCAGACACAGCTACATATGTAGAGAAGAAGATAAGAAAGGAAGACGATGTCAAAGCAAGAAAATTAATCATCTACTCAGTAAGAGATCATCTCTTACATCATATAGGTATGAATCTTTAAAATAAATTTTTGAAAGTGACAACACCCTCAGAGCTCTTACCTTGAAGAGAAAAATTCAAATTACCAAGATGAAGAAGGGTGACACAGTTTCCATCTTCTTTATGAAGTTATCAGAGATTAAAGAACAACTAGAGACCATCAGAGAAATCATGTCTGATAGAGAACTTGTCTTAACCACTCTCAATAACCTTCCAAAATCATGGAAGCCTTTCCTTTAGAGTATCAGTGGAAGAGAAGCTCTACCAACCTTTGATCGTTTATGGACATATTGTAATCAAGAATAACTTAGACTTAGAAATAGAGGAGTGGAAGATTCTTCAGAACAAAATCATGCTCTTGCACTTCATAAAAAGAAAGGAGGAAAATTCAAAAGAAATTTTAGGCAAACATTAAAAGGTGAAAAGTCTTCATCAAATCCAGGTTATCAAAGAAGAGATGTTTCAAAAATTCAGTGCTTTAGATGTGACAATTATGGACACTATGCAAGAAACTGTCCAACTAGGAAGAAGGGAAGACAATATGCTTCCACCACTAACATTGATCCAGATCCACCTCAAAAGAATTAGAGAAGAGAGAGGAGAAGTACTTTCTCTAAAACTAAAGCATGACTACAAACCAGGTAAATCAATTGATTTCAAATTTTATAATTGATTTCATTTTTGAATAAATCCCTAGTATGGGAACCCTTAAAGACTTGGACCACTATCTCTAGTACGGGATTCCAAACCATATTTAATTGACTATTCTACGAGAACAAGCAAAGACGTTGTCCTTAAAAGAATAGATACCCATTCAACAAACCTAGACAATCTCATATGGAGATTGACAGTAAAATAATACCTTCTCCCCCTTCAACAACTCAAAGGGAGACAGACATTATTCAAGTTGATCCAGTTGCTCCAGTTGATATGTTCAGAGACATTGTAGTAGGGCATAAAAGGCCTACCTAGATTCACTCTACAAGAGGCAGAGAAACATACAATACTCTCAAGGAACATCCTGAGAAAGTAAAAGAGATTTTCAAGCTATACTTCAGTCATGAGCTACCTTATTGATGTTGAGCTTCCTTGTCTTAGAGAAGTAACAGGAGAATAGGTATGGAAATATGCCATAACAGAAGAATATCAGTATATCTTAAAGAATGATGCATAAGATATTATTTAGGGACCAGAAGGGAAGTATGTGGTAACTTCCAAGTGGATCTATAAGATCAAACATGCAGCTGATGGAAGTGTCTAGAAAAAAAAAAAAAGAGATCTATAGCCAGAGGTTTCTCACAAACAGAGGGAGTTGTCTATGATGAGACACTTGATCTAGTAAACCCGATACACTTCCATTCGTACTACTATCCATGAGTTGGAAACTTTATCAGATAGATAAATTCTTGATGAGTTTGGAGTTCAGCAAGAGTGTTGTTGATCCAAACCTATATCATTACAATGTTGATGACGAGACCCTGATTTTGGTGACTTATTTAGAAAGCCTTGTTGTTGGACATAAGCAATCCTTGAATTTTGAATTCGATATGAAGAATATAAGTATGATGCACTACTTCTTGGGACAAGAAGTGTGACAGAGGACTGATGAGATTTTCCTGAGTTAAGGAAAATATATAATGAATATATTGAAGAAGTTCAAGTATGACATAATGCAAAATCCATTGTGATAGATTTAAAAGGAGAAGATTGATGATGATTCAAACGAGACTGATCCACAACTGATTGGATCACTAATGTATCTAGTTAACACCAGATGTAATTCATGCCATGCAATAAATTTTCTTAGTCATTTCATGAGTCAACCGAGACAGACTCGCTAGACAACAACAAAACATGAGGCACAATTGGATATGGCTTGAGACATGCCTCCAAAGTGAACTTGAGTTTGCAAGATATGACGATTCATATTCAACAGAAAGTGCAGTGGACCAAAAGAGCACATTCGGTTGATGTTCTACCATGAAGTTTGTCATGGTTTCCTGATGCAACAGAAAACAAAATCTTTGTGGCCTTGAATACCACATAAACAAAGTATGTGCCATTGAGTGTGCGAAGCAGTATGGCTTCACAAGCTTCTGATAGATTTACTTGATCATGAGATGAATCCTATGATGATAACCAAGATCCATGTATAAATCTCCTTGAGAACCCAGTGTTTCCTTATGGATCGAAACACGATGAGATGAAATATTCTTATATCAGAGATATGATGCAGAGGAAAATTGTACACATCCAATACCTTCCTACACATGAGCAGATTGTAGACATCTTCACCAAACTAAATTGGAGAATAATTCCTCCCTAGTTAAGAGGGAGTATTTATGATTCCAGCCAATACAAAATTCAGAGTACATTCGTGTGAGACTTGGCATGATGAAGAATGTCTCCCTAGCTGAGAGGGAGTGTTGATGATTGCAGCTATGTGAGACATTCTCCAGCTTACAAACCTGTGAGATGTGGATCATTGTAGCCATGTGAGATATTATCCAACTTAAAAACCTGAGAGAAAGACCCTGAAGAGGGTGTGTGGTTCCTATCTGAGACAGAGATGGAATGTAGAGATGATCTCCTCCATTCAGAGAGTTGAGAAGAACTCCAGATGATTGTCCCATGGGAAAGGCGATCTACTGAGTTGGGCATGAATATGGTTGAGCACAAGGTGAACGTGTGAAATCCCAAAGTGTTGGGTGCATCGTCATGAGGACAGAAATGAAGATGATGTATTATCCTCCTCTGAGAAGCAGAGTTGATGAGAAACTCTAAATGACTCTCCTGTGAGACGCAGTGGAAAAGAAGATCTTTCGAGTGGATGTGCCTCTAGACGAGCATAGGTGAACATGTGAAGAACTTGTTCTTTTGTGTAATGCAGTGAGCCAGAGATATGGACATCCCTATGGATGTGCCCCTAATGGATGAGAACTAGTGGGTGTATCATATCCCTTGCTATATTGTTCAAGAGTCAGACCTGCTTGTAACCCTAATTGTAATGTAAAGGGTACATGTCGGCCCCACCTTAATGTGGTTAGTAATAAATGTAAAATATAATTAATCTGGTTAATATTAATTATAATGTGACTTAGAGAGTTCGGTGATGTTGTGTCAATAGACACTTTTGTTGACAGGTTCAAGTTAGTATAAGTAAGGGTAAATTCCCCATCGAGGAATCATATATTTCAAGTGAGTTTGAAAATTTCAGCAAGTACACCTTCTTGGGAAAAGTGTACACCTCTCTTGGACGCTATTCTTCTATGGTTTGAGCACCCTCTTGTGTGATAGGTTTTTATTGGTGGTGAAGGATGTTCTCTTGAAGAATATAGCAAAGGATTTGGTTGAGTTTTCTTCCCTTGTTGAGAAGGGTTTCCCAAGATACTTCTTGTGTTCTTGTGCATGGTGCTTCTTCTTGTGATCTTGGTTACTGCAACATTAATGGTTATGGTTAAATGCTAAAAATGGATTGAACTTCATGATTAACCTTTCTCATTGAAAAAACAACAAGACCTCCGCTAACTAATGACTTAAAATAGCTCCAACTACCAACGCACCAAGCACCTTCATTTATTCCAAACTATCGAAATTTTGTATAAAAAGGGGTGTTCTCTAGAGTTCGGAAGA
The DNA here is from genome assembly GCA_009831015.1 of Picea engelmannii. Taxonomy (NCBI): domain Eukaryota; kingdom Viridiplantae; phylum Streptophyta; class Pinopsida; order Pinales; family Pinaceae; genus Picea; species Picea engelmannii. Next base: position 814,075 of record ML781070.1, read on the forward strand.
GAAGAGAGAGAGGAGAATCGAGCACACCCGTATGGAATAGTACATATTTTGGCACACTTTTCAAGATTTCTCAGTCATTTATTGTAGAGGAAGTGGCACAAAAACCGAGGCAGAGGTGTCTCTTGGGCCTGAAAGTGTCAAACTCAGATCGAGGCGTGGAGACAATCATTTTAAGGTAAAACGAAACCACAAATGCAATGGTGGTGTTAGTGTTATGATCTGAGAAAATATTTTGTAGATTAACTCTGGAATGAGGTATACTTATGTATTTTTCCCAATTCTTTTGTGGAGTTAATAAAAAGACCTACCTATTTGTGAGCAAGACCCAGAGACGTAGCCCACCAGGGATGTTCTTTGTTATCAAGTTGTTTGTGTTTATATTTCATGCTTATATCTCTTTCCTTTTGAGCTTTTCCTTCTTTATGGTGTACTTTTGTTTATGTTCATTTAATATAGTTCTTTAATAAGTCACTTGACGAAAAGATCCCGGATCATGTTGGTATCAGAGAAGTCGTCTTTGACTTGAAATGTTGGGTATGAATGCTTACAAGGGCCAAGCATAAGCAGGGTGAAGGAACTCTTAATACGTTCAATCCCGAAGTTGTCCATGCATCCCAAAGAAAGAAGATGGCAGAAGAGGATAAGCATGATGAACAGGAGAAAAACTTTCACATGGTGTTTTATCGCATGTCATAAATGGTCGAACGAATGTATGGAGATTATGAGAATAGGATGAAGAAGAAAGGGAAGAAAAAGGAAGCACATGTAGATAATGATGCTTTGGTAAACCAAGGGGTTGGAGGAGATCCTCCTGAGCCTCCATATTCGCCTTCAAGTTCTAGTTATTCTTCCTCTAAGAATTCTCATCACTCTCAACATTCTAACCATAAAGCCTCCTTTAAGAAACCATTATTAAATCTTGATGTAAAGTTTTCTTTACCTATGTTTAATGGAGATGCTAATCATGAAAAGTTAGATAGTTGGATCCGATAGGTTGAAGTATATTGTCATGTTCATCATATTGACAAAGAGGAAGTTAAAGTGAAACTGACTTCTCTTCAATTGGAAGGCATCGCTCTCGTACGGTGGGAGAGAAAGCTACATGACAGATCTAAGTGTGGTAATATTCTTTCCTCATGGTCGAAATTTAAAACAGAGATAAGGAAGCAGTTTTATCCATTAGGGTATTTACATAAAGCAATGATGGAATGGAAAATTTTGAGACAGAGTAAAGGTCAGACTGTACAAAGTTTAACAGAAGAATTTAGGAAGACATCTCTAGCATTGAATATTCCTTTGGATTCTTATGAAACTTTAATGAAGTATATTGGTGCACTTCACAGTTATATTCTTCATACATTTCTCTTGTTTAACCCCACTATTCTTGACAAAGTTTGTGTGCAATCCACTCACCTTGAGAACAGGGGGAAACATGTTCAAGAAGATCCCACGAAGAAACCTTCCAATTTACCACACAATACTTTCAAGAAGTTTAAAAGGAAGGAAAAGAAGACTGCTACAGTAATGAGAGAAGGAGGAAAACCATCTTGCACTCATTGCAAGAAGAGTGATCATGATGAAGAACAATGTTGGAAACTACATCTAGAAAATAAACCGAAACAGTTCGGTGGAAAGGGGAAGACAAAGATTGTTGCTACAATGCAGCAAGATCTTGGTTCTAATTCAGGAAATGAAGGAAAGATCACAACGAATGGAGTACAAGGTAAATATTCTCTTCATGCTAGTTCAAGTTCCAATGATGAATCTCATGTTGATGAATGAAAGAGGAATGAGTTATTTCATATACGAGTTGTATCTAAACATACTAATATAGATACATTATTTGATCTAGGTTCCCGAGTAAACTTAATATCTGAAGTGCTTGTCAAGAACATGGGTCTTGTAACTAAACCACATCCAAAGCCTTATGCTCTTGGTTGGGTATGTGATGAAGCAAAACTTAATATCACCAAACAATGTAGGATCCTATTTTCTATTGCTTCAAAATTGATTGATGAAGTGGATTTGGATGTTGTACCACTCGATATATGTGGCATAGTGTTGGGAAGTCCTTATCTTTATGATAGAAAAGAAGTATTTTTTCATCATGAGAACAAATACCACCTTACTAAAGGGGGGGAGAAATATATTGTTAGAGCTCACAACATGAGGGTAAATATGACACTTATTAGTGCAGGGAAGATGAAAAGACTCATAACCACTAATAAGATATATGTACTCATGGTCGTCAAAGAGAAAGATGTCGGGACATCCAACGCTTTCCGAGGGTGTGATCCATCTCATAAAAAATAATTAATTGATATCGTTTCTAATTATGATGATATTTTTTAGGAACCAGATGGATTGTCTCCTAAGAGGGAAATCCAACATGAGATACACCTTCAGCAGGATTCTCCTCTTCCTAATGTGGGAATACACATAATGTTAGTTGTGGAGATGATAGAGATCAAGAAGAAGGTACAAGGCTTATTGGATCAAGGGGTCATCAGTCCCAGTTCATCTCCTTGTGGTTCTTTGATCGTGATGGTGCCAAAGAAAGATGGAACATGGTGAATGTGTGTCGATTACCGGGCCTTAAACAAAATCACAGTGAAAAATCGATACCCTCTTCCTCGTATAGATGATTTACTTGATCAATTGAAGAATGCTGTTTATTTCACTAAGTTCGATTTGTGCAGTGGATATCATCAAATCAGGGTCACAAAACATGATGCATGGAAGATTTCCTTTAAAACCAAACATGGATTGTTTGAGTGGTTAGTTATGCTATTTGAGCTTTGTAATGCTCTGGAAACTTTCATGCGTGTGATGAAGGATGTATTCAGGCATTTCCTAGATGATTTTGTGATTGTGTTTTTAGACGACATTCTTGTTTTTAGAGGGACTTGGGATGAACATGTAAGGCATGTAAATAAGGTATTGGATACTTTGCAAAGGGAAAAGTTGTATGTGAAAATGTTTAAATGTGAATTTGGCAAGACTGCACTTGTATACTTAGGTCATATCGTGGGAGGAGGACAATGGGTGAAATCATGAAGGTGGGTTACACTTTTGCTTGTTTTATGACACAAAAAACCGTATTTTCACAAGTTATTCAACTTCCGACATATAAAAGTTTTTTTTTATTTAGAATTTCACTTTATAGTAAAAACAAAACTTGTGAAGAATTGTGTTAGCTTTCTAATGACTATTTTTCAATTTTTTTTTATCACGATTTGATATGTCAATTTGACAATTGTTTAACAGTATGTTTCTTAAACACGAAATGAATGATAATGAGTTACTTATTTCTACAACAATGTTTTTTTATTAAACTTATGTTTTGAAGAAACAAAATATACTGCAACAATCTACAGAGAATCTATTTTATTATGACTATCATTTTGAATCTAACGGATGAATATTATAATTTCTAGAATTTTTTGAAGTTGACCAAGATGAAAACGTTGCAGAGTTTAAATACATGTTTTTCTACACCTCGTATCTATCTTAATTTTTACATA
>ML781070.1:817698-839671 GCA_009831015.1 Picea engelmannii
TGGAGATATCCTGGAAGCAGAGATTAAGAAGGACAGGATCACAGGCAGGGTGCGGGGGTTTGGCTTTGTTGTTTTTGCAGATCCAGCTGTGGCAGACAGGGTTCTATTGCAAACGCACAACATTGATGGTCGAATGGTAACTTGCTTTTCTCTTTTGTTCTCTTGACAAGTTTAAAAGGTTTACAAGTAATGACTAGTTCAAATTACTTTGTTTTTTAATCAAATATATAGGTGGAGGTTAAAAGAGCAATTTCCAGAGACGAGCAACATGGCAAAAGCATGACTAGGAATAGGAGAAATACAACTGGTAATGGTAACCATGACCAAAGTAGGACAAAGAATATTTTTGTTGGTGGCTTAGCACCTACAGTCACTGAGAATGACATGAGAAATTATTTTCAGCAGTTTGGCACAGTTACCGATGCATTTGTAATGTATGATTCGAGAACTCAATCACCTCGAGGATTTGGCTTCATTGTCTATGAYGCAGAAAATGCTGTGGATTTTKTTGTACAAAATCCTTTTCATCAKCTCAATGGGAAGATGGTAGAAGTCAAAYGAKCCCTTTGCAAGGTGTTCTCTAGTGGCCCTATTARGCTCCATGCTGAAAATATAACTGTACAATATAACTGTGCAATATAACTGTACGCAATATAACTGTACRCAAACGCAATATAACATACATACAAACGCAATATAACTGTGCAATATAATTGTACGCAATATAAATGTACGCAATATAAATGTACGCAATATAAATGTACGCAATATAACTGTGCAATATAACTGTACGCAATATAATTGTACGCAAACGCAATATAACTGTGCAATATACATATATTGCACAGTGCAACATACATATACGCAACATACAGTTATATGTACGCAACATACATATAACTGTGCAATATAACTGTACGCAATATAACTGTGCAATATAACTGTGCAATATAACTGTACGCAATATAACTGTATGCAAACGCAATATAACTGTGCAATATACATATATTGCACAGTGCAACATACATATACACAACATACAGTTATATGTACGCAACATACATATAACTGTGCAATATAACTGTACGCAATATAACTATGCAATATAACTGTGCAATATAACTGTACGCAATATAACTGTACGCAAACGCAATATAACTGTGCAATATACATATATTGCACAGTGCAACATACATATACGCAACATACAGTTATATGTACGCAACATACATATAACTGTGCAATATAACTGTACGCAAACGCAATATAACATACATGCAAACGCAATATAACATACATGCAAACGCAAACACGAATGTAAAATACCTCCAAATTTCTCCCGCGACCACTCGAAACTGCTCCCGCGACCGCGACCACTGCTCCCGTGACATCTCTCGGCGACACAGACCTCGGCGACACAGACCTCGGCGACACAGCTCTCGGCGACACAGACCTTGGCGACACAGACCTCGGCGACACAGACTCTCGCAAAGAGCCTCACAACAAAATAAGTTTCTAACCGTCCCACATCGATGTGTGGCAATTATATAAAACATTTTTCGACCGAACTATTGTTCGGCCGAAAAATTGTTCGGACGAACAATCTTTCGGCCGAACAATAGTTCGGCCGAAAAACTATTGCCGGAAAAAAAATATCCGGCCGACCAAATTTCTACACGCAAATCGAGGGCTCGGTTATGGCTCCGTTTGATTTGACGTTTATGTTTTCGGCCGAAAAAGTTATTTAGTTCGGCCGAAAATTTGTTTTTCGAAAATTTGGAGACCCGATTGTCACGAAAGTGTAACCCACCTTCGTGATTTCACCCCAATTGAAGATTGATCCTACCAAAATTGAAGCAATTATAAAATGGCCTGAGCCAAAAAGTGTAACCAAAGTCCGGAGCTTCTTGAGTGTAGTCCAGTATTGGAGGAGATTCATTCCCAACTTATCCTTTATAGCAGCTCCTTTGCATGCCTTAACTAGTGTGAAGAACACTTTTCAATGGGAAGGAAAGCAACAAAAATATTTCAACATTTTGAAGGATAAGATCAATACCTCACTAGTATTAGCACTGTTGAATATTCAACAGCCTTTTGAGATCGAGATAGATGCCAGCGGATACACTATGGGTGCAGTATTGATGCAATATCGTAAGCCTATTTGTTACCACTTTGAGACTTTTAACTAAGTTGTTCTTAACTATCCTACATATGATAAAGAGTTGCATGCATTAGGTCAAAGCATAAAGAAATGGAAGCACTACATGTTAGGGAAGGAAACCATTATACATACAGATCACTGGCCCTTACAATATCTTCAAGCATAGACCAAACTGCAACAATATCGACACTACAGGTGGATGGGTTTTCTACAAAAAATTCATTTGGTAATTAAGTACAAGAAGGGTACAAATAACAAGGTATTCGATATGCTTTCTAGACCTCCTATTGTTTCTTCTATTATTTTGAAGAATACTTCTTTATCTCGTGATAGCTATGTAGAGAAATATGCCATCGATGAAGATTTTAAAGAAGTATATCAGAAGCTAACCCATGGTGAACATGTAGAGAACTATTGTCTGCAGGGAAAATCACTCTATCATCTCGGGAAGCTATGTATTCCTACAAGTGAATGAGTCCATGTAATACAAGAAGCTCACACTTCTCTTGTGTCTGGGCATTTTGGGGTAGGAAAAACTATGGCTCATTTGCAAAGGTTTTTTTATTGGCCTCAAATGAAATAAATTGTAACTAAATATGTAAAGGGGTGTGTGATGTGTTCTACTTGTAAGCCCACTAATAGAAAATTGGGGCTATACTCACCACTTCTTGTTCCATCCCATCCATGGGAAAGCATTTTCATGGATTTTGTAGGGGGTTTACCAATGACTAAAGGGGGTCATGACTATTTGTATGTCATAGTGGATAGGTTAGACAAGATGTGTATCTTGATGCTAGGTAAAAAGAAGATCACTGCTAAGAAGAATGCTAATCTCTTTTTTCAGTATGTTTGGGTTCACTTTGGGTTACCCACGTCCATTGTCTCAGATCGAGATACTCGATTCCTTGGGGACTTTTGGACTAGCATGTGGAGAATGATGGACACCAAATTGAAGAGGAGAATTGTTTTTCATCCATAGACCGACGGACAGACAGAGGTGGTAAATAGAGAAGTGGTACTTTTTATTCGAGGTTACTTCAACAAGCATCCTAAGTTATGGGATGAACAGATACCCTATGTACAACATTCTTATAACCAAGCTTTACATTCGTTCACTCAGATTTCACCTTTTGAGACGTGTTTTGGGTACCTACCAAAGGCTCCTTTGGACTTGATGTATGGGAGATATGTCGATGTGAATGAATAATGAACAGAGGACAAAACCTGCAAGTTCATTCAGAGGATCTAGCATATACACCAAGAAGTCAGGGAACAATTGGAGAAGAGTCAAGAATAGTATAAATCTCGGCATGGAAAGCATAGGGTTGATCATCAGTTCTAGGTTGGAGACCGAGTATGGATTCATATCAGCAAGGAATGATTGAAGGGTGAAGGCAAGAAACTCAAGCCTATCTAATATGGTCCCTTCACTATTTTGGAGAAAAGTGGAACTAATGATTTTCATTTAGATCTTCCACCTTATGTGCAGATTTATTCAGTTGTGAACGTAGAGAACTTGAAACTTTTTGAGCCTCCCATGATCATGGATCAAGATGAGGAATTTTCAATACCTTCATTTGATGAGTTTTCACTTGAGTACTTGGATGAGTTACAGGAAGATATCATCCTGGAAAAAAGGACGAGGACTTCACGCAGGGGTAATGTTGATTATCTTCGTGTAGGATTAAAGGAAAAAAATCCAAGCAAGGAAAAGTGGATTGAGAAAGAAAAATTGAGGGGACTCTTCCCTCACTTACCATTTGATTGATGAAAGATTTTGGTGGTCCAAAAATCTCTTAGTGGGAAGGTGTGATCCAAAAAGGATCCATAGAAGGCTAAGAACAGCTCAGAACTTGCAGAGGCAACTCAGAATGTTCAGAATGGCTTCAACAGACAGAGATAGGGAAAAACATCAAAGTTTCCAAAACTTAGTTTAAATGGCATTATCGTGAAGAGCATTCCACAATCTTTCTAACAGCACAAACAACTCATCAAATAGAGTCATGAATCAAAATATATAAGTGGTCAAAGTTCAGGTCAAACTTGGTCAAAAATTCAAAAGGTCAAGGTGACATGTGGCACCACTGCAAGGGTGACACGTGGCATGTATGTACAACTGAGTTGGCATGGGATGATGTGGCAAGGTCATGTAGATTGATGGAAGACACGTGGGAAAGTTAGGTGATGACACGTGTCATTTGCGTGGACAAATGATATGGTGCCACATGACCTAGTCCTGGGTTTCCACGTGGCACCCCTCCAGTGGTTGGTGTGTGTAAAATTTATATAACTCCATAGGAGTTGAACCCTTGACCTGCTCTATCCCAAAGGCCTCACACCTCCGCACTAACCAACTTTCCATTACATGTTCCTTGTTTACACATTGGTGCGAATTTAATTTAAGTTGTAATAATGTTTCATATGGGGGAGAAAAGGGCTAGGATTTCGGCCCAACCCTTGGTTTTATGTTAACCCACATGACCACAGGTTCTGCCACATATGGCATATGCCAACTATCTGCCATTGTAGTTAGCATATCCACCAGTTTAAACCACCGCCATATTCTCCCCCGGATATTCTAATCACCCGCCAATTGTATCCACCATTCTAGTGGTTGCCCGCCAGATTTAGCCGGGCGCACCAAAATGGTTTAAATATATGCCAAAAAAAAGGGATACTCATGGGATTCGATCCTGGTACCTCCTCTAACTAATGAATTAAAATAACGCCAACTATTAGCGTGCCAAGCGCCTTCGTTTATTCCAAACTACCGAAATTTTGTATAAAAAGGGGTGTTTGCCAGAGTTCGAAAGAGAAGACAGAGAGGAGAACTGAGTTTTATTGTACGGACTAGTACATATATTGGAATGATTTTTGAGATTTCTCGATCATTTATTGCAGAGGCAGTGAAACGAAAACCGAGGCAGGGGTGTTTCTTGGGCCTAAAAGTGTCAGACTCGGATAGAGGCATGGAGACAATCATTTTTAGGTAAAACGATGCCACGAACGCAGTGATCGTGTTAGTTGTATGATTTGAGCACATATTTTGTAGCTTAAATCTAGAATGAGGTATACTTATGTATTTTGCCCAATTCTTTTATGGAGTTTATAAAAAGACCTACCCAATATTTGAGAACAGGACCCGAAGACATAGTCCACAAGGGGCGAACTCCATTATCAAGTTATTTGTGTTCATATTGCATGATTATATCTCTTTCCTTTTAATCTTTTCTTTCTTTATGGTGTACTTTTGTTTATGTTCATTTAATACAATTCTTTAATAAGTCACCTGACGAAAAGATCCCGGATCACTTTACCTTTTATAATATTTGATTCTCTTTTATTTAGAGATATAGGTGGATGGGGGGATTCCAGTTAACCTTTAAAGGCACTAGGGATGACACTTGTGATGGTGAGATATGCTAACTTGATTATAGATGAGAAAACTTCATGATTCGCAATTCCTAGTCTACTACAAACATTTAATCTAGACCATTTTCGTTTAACTTGTATAACATATAAATTTGTTGTTCAATGCAGTCTCTTGGCTCTGTGTTTTCCTAGTGTCTCTTCGTATTGATAAGCTATGTTCATCCACCATATCTCGACTTGTGATAGTACGTAAATGGATTTCATGTCTGGGGAGATATGCAGATTTGACATCGTATTACATAGATGTTTAGACTATCTGCACCAGATGTGCTACATTTAGACATGTGACTTGATTTAAGTTGTGAGAACTCCAAAATCACAAAGGAAATCATCAAGAACGACAAAGGAAAATTCGAGTAATCAAACAGATCAAGAAAACCAACCTAACTAAAGAAGAAAAATCAAATGAAAAACATAATCCAGATTTATTTATGTACAAGTGACGAACAATAGCCTCAATGGCTAGTTAACATAGTGCTTTAGGAATTTGTCATTTACAGGGAGAGATTCGACTTCTCCTTGAAGGTTTTGTAATAAAAAGTGCCTTGGCTAATTTTTTCTTTAATGAGGTAGGGACCAATCCAAAGTTGTTTGAACTTTGAATGTTTCCCTTTAACCTAATGTGGTTTGTCCCATTTTAGGACTAAGTCCCCAACTTGGAACTCTTTCTCACCTGTAGATTTCTTATCAAACCAATGCTTTGCCATTTGTTGGTGAGCTTCAAACTCGCTTTTTGTTTTTTCATGTATTTCTTCAAGGTTCAGTAATGTATCGATACAACTTTGGATGGTAGGGCATTCTCTTCCTCGAGACTGTTGTGTAAGTTGGAGGGAAGGTAGGTAGATGTTCGAGGGTGGAATGACTTCTTTCCCATACACAATAAAATAAGGTGAAGGTTTTATGGAAGCTTTGGGCGTCACAGGATCTGCCCAGAGAGAATTCTGTAATGCATTATGCCAATTTCTCTTGTGATCAACTACAATTCATTTAAGGATACGAATGATGTTATTGTTTGTAGATTCTACTAAGCCATTTCCTTGGTAATAGTAATTAGTTGAGTATTTTAAAATAATCCCATTTTCTAATGCATACTCAGATAATTTCAAGGATCAAAATCAAATAGCATTATCAAATACTAAAGAATTAGGAATTCCAAACCTCGTGATAATGTGTTGCTCACGAAAATTTATTACTACTTCTTCATTCACTTTGAATAAAGGTATTGCTTAATATAACATGTGAAATAGTCAGTAGCGGTCAGAATATACATTTTTTGCTTGGACAAATGAGGATTTATCTCACCAATGATATCTAGACCCCACTGCTCGAAGGGTTCTTGTGCTTCTATAGGTTGGAGAGGCATAACAACTTTACATTCCCTCCCTGCAACCTTTTGACATGATTCACAACTCCTTGAGAATGCATGAGAATCCTTGAAGAGTGTGGACTAGTAGTATCCTTCTGTCACCACTTTGTGGACCATTGTGTCTCCTGAAAAATAACCACTAGTCGGTCCATTGTGCATATCTTTCAAGACATTATCAACATCTTTTTTTCGAGGCATCTGAGTAACACTTGGTCATAATTCTTTTGTGAACAAGATACCATGTAACAACTGATATTGTAAAGATTTCAGCCATAACACTCTTTTCTTCTTAGCATTGAGATGGTTTGGAGTAGTGTTATATTGTAGATAATATTTAATATCATTGTAACATGATCCTTCAATGGTTGGGACATATGGAACCTGCTATGTAGAAATCATAGGTTCATATTTCCAAACATCCTCCTCTTGTTCTTCAATGTTGGCTCCATGTGTCCTTAATTTACACAAGCCTTGACCTTTCAAAATATTGGCTAGTTTGAATTCGAGGTCATACTCTGGTAGAGTCGTCATCCAATTCCCTCATATTTCACCTAGTTCTTTTCGAACAAACATGGACCTTACTTCTGGGTGTGGAACGATGAATTTAGTGTGAATTTTTAATATATAAGGTATAAATTGTTTGATTTCTTTATGGAAAATAAAGGCTTACTTTTCCACCAGAGGATAATTTAGTTTGGCACCTTCTAACCCAGTGCTCATAAATGAGATAGGGTATTCATCTCCTTGTTCATCTTTTTGTGTGAGCATTGTTGCTAACGAGTGATCGGACGTGAATGTGTATAGCAGGAAATCTTTGGAGAAATTAGGACTTCGAAGAGATGGTGTGATGGTTATAATGGTTTTAATGTTTTCAAATGCTTCCTTCTCCAATGGTGTCCCTTTGAACTGCATGTCCTTTCTAATCATCTTTTGTAATGGTTTCACAATTTTCAACAAAATTTGGAACAAATCTTCTCATGAAATTTATTCTTCCAAAGAATGATTGCATGTACCTCTTGCTGTGCAGTAGAGAAATTTTTACAATGGATTTGGTTCTTTCTGGATCCACCAAAATCTTGTCTTTAGAAATAATGTGTCCTAGTAAAATACCTTTTGAAACAGTGAATATAGTTTTCTTGGGATTAAGAGAAATCTCATATTTTCTGCACCATTCAAAAATCTATCTCAGATGTTTTGGGTGGTCTTCTCTTTTTTTTAGAATAAACAGTGATGTCATCAAGGTAAACCACCTCGCTTTGACCGATCAATCCTTTGAAATCAATGTCCATTTCCCTCTAAAAGGTAGTTCATGCGTTCATAAGACCAAAGGGCATCCGCCTATAAGCATAACTTCCCAATTTAGTTCAGAAAGTGGTTTTTAATCGGTCTGGCTTTGCCACTAGAACTTGATTGTATCGTGAAAATGTTTCTAATAAAGAGAATAGTTGAGATTCAGAGACGAGTTATAAAATTTGTTCCATTGGGGGAACTGGATAGTTATCTTTTTCGGAAGCGTGGTTGAGATCCCAGAAATCTATACAGATTCTTATTTCTCCCTACGTTTTTCTTACAGGAACCATATTAGAGACCCAAGTCAAATGTCTCACTTTGAAAATGATATGGGCATATAATAATTTCTTTAGTTCTTTCTGAATCAAAGGTTCGAGAGTCGAATGCATTTTTCTAATCTTTTGTTGGAATGGCTTAATCCCTTCTTTCATGGGGATCACATGTTGTATAATCTTTATATCATACATCTTCAAGTCATCATACGTCTACGAAAAATCATCTTGATACTTATTGAATAATTGTGTGAATGTGTATTTCTATGAATCTGAACAACAAGTGCCCAAGTTAACATATTTAGGCTACTCAGATGTTCCCAAATTTACCAACAAATCCATCATAGTGGAGTTGTTGGTCTCCAAATTAGTTTTCCTCTTGAACTTGGATTGTAAATCAAATAACTTTTCAAGAGTCAAAACGTTCTTCGGAACACAATTTGTCTTCACTTTGTTAGTTTCCTCTCGATACCTTTGCAACTCTTGTTTATGTACCTCATCATTGATCACTGAATCTTGGAATGTGTTTGAACTAGTAAGAAAGTTGATAATGAGACATTTTTGAACACTCTCCAACTCGTGAAATTGTCTAGTACGGAGGGCCTAAACATCATTTCAATAAAAAAACCATCGTCAGGAGGCATAAACCTAGATGTTTCGTTAGCCAAAATATCTGCATCTATATTTTGATCTCGAGGTATAGAATTAATATTAAATGCCTCAAATGAATAAAGTAGATTCCATACCTCTCGTTGGTAAGCCTTTAGATGCAAAGACATGCAATGAATAGTGTTTCTTACTTGTCGAACAATGATCTCAAAATCGCCAAACAATTTAAGATATTTTACCTAAAGGTCAATGGATTATTAATGCCTTGAACTAATTATTCATATTTAGCGTTGTTGTTGGTGCATTCAAACTCTAAACGACATGATATGATCATTTTTCCTTGGTTGGGGTCAATTAAAACACATCATATTCTAGCTCCATCCTGTGTTTTAGAGTCATTCAAGACCATGCTCCACAAGTAAAAATATTTGTCTTGTTAGTCAAACTAAATCCTTAGTTAGTTAGTACTGAATAGACACTATTATGTATTCGTGGGTGGAGGCTTGATTGTAATTTTGGTGGTTTTAAGAATCATGTGCTTCGTAACAACCATAATCAGTTTTGAAAAAATAATTTCCCAAAACGGAATGATTAAAGCTTATGGGATCATTCTTACCTTCTAATTCCATCACTGTGTAGTATTCCAGATATAAAATAGTATGTAGAACATAAATAATTAGCTAGAAATGGCAGATAAACAATGATATAACCACAACAATACCACAATAATATCAGAATAACACTAGAAATAGGAATTTGTTTACTGAGAGAAATGTTCACTTGCCTCTTCGAGGGGGAAACCTCCAGCAGAGTAGATCTCTATTACAATAATATCTAAGACAAATCTTCTCATACCCTCGACTCCTATTTATACTAAATATGTATATCCAAAAGAAAATTCTAGAGGAAGATTCTTCTAGAAGCGAAAGATTCTATTAGGTCTTCTTACCTTTGACTTATTCTTCCTTATTACTAGGCCTTATTAATATTGCTCTTTATTACATGGAAATATATTACTCTACCTACGTGAGGGGTTAGGTCCCTAACATGTCCACCCCCTTAAAAATAGCCTTGTCCTCAAGGCTCGAGATGATGAAATTGTTGCAGAATGGTAGTTGGTTCCAGGGTGGCGTCTGCTGGAGTTGTATCTTTCCACTGCACTAACACTTCCTTGATGGTGCACTGCCACAGACGATGCTCACACTGGTCCAAAACTGTGTGTGGTTGTAACCAAATGGACCCTTCTTCATCCAACTCGGGAAGGTTGGTTTGAGTTTGACACTTAGTTCCAATCACCTTCTTTAAGAAGGAAACATGAAAAACATAATGGAGCTTAGAATGACTCAGCAAAGCTAACTGATAGGCCATCTGTCCCACACGCTTGAGAACGATATAAGGACCATAAAATCTGGGCGCCAATTTCTGACAATGTTCAGCCTTGAGGGAATTTTGCTTATAAGGTTGCAGTCAAAGAAACACCTGATCTCCTTCTACAAATTGACGTTCAAAACAACCTTGATCTACCTGTTGTTTCATGTGATTATGGGCCATGACCAAATTCTCTTTAAGGGTACGGAGAATAGCCTCTTGAACTGTAAGCGTTTGGTCAACCACCTGTTGAAATAATGTAACTGCAAAGAGTATTCTATTTACTATTGATGTATTATTCATTAGATAAATCCCCTTTTGTGGATTTATCATGTCGGGTATTGTAAATGACCAAATCCTCTTTTGCAGATTGGTCAAACCCTAATTTTAATAGGCTAAATGAGAAGTCGACCCCCATAATATATTAAAGTGGTTATAACCACCCAGAAAGACAAGTCATCCCTGCCAGTGAAAAGACACCTCATTTCAGTGTCTACCAGATTGTATAAATAAAGAGGCTAGTGCCTCATTTGGACACACACTCACTTGTTCATCAGAGCGCAAGTTTGGAGCTGCAGTTGGAGAAGAAGGAAGAGAGAGAGAGGCACATTCTTGGGAGAGGAAATTATGTATTTGTTTGATTTATCTCTTAGCATTGTATTGGCTATCTATATTAAGGAAGTTTTTGCTGGGTTTTCTCCCCCATGAGGGTTTCCCAGGATAAATGGCGTGTCTCTTGTGATTATGTATTTCTCAGTGATCCTATCTATGCTATTGTTATCTAGTGAAATGAAAAGAAACCTAATAATAACTTAAACCTTAACATGGTATCAGAGCTAAGATGAAGAGAGCATCTTTCACAAGATAAAGAGAAAAATGCCACTATTGTTGTACATGCAAATTAGGGATTTTTATTCAAGAAGAATTTCATCCCCAAAACCATCTAGAAAAGTGTGCCCTTACTCAAGGATCACTTTGGCATCCTCAGCACAACTTTCAGTGGATGAATCTCCCGAAAAGTGAAACCTTAGTTTTCACAAAGTACCAGAAGTACCAGTAAACCAAAAGTACCAGAGTACCATAAGTACCAGAAAACCAAAAGTACCAGAAAACCATAAGCACCAATCTAGAAATCCGCTGATCAAGTTCGAGGACGAAAATTTTGGATTTTCAGAAATCTGACTGCACCAACTTACTCGCCTCATCTCAGCGCATCTATCCCCTGGATCAGAATTTCAAATTTTGAAGTTTGAAAAATTAGGGTTTCCTCATAAAACCCTAAGTTGCAGTTGCAGTCTCAGAACCAGTTGCAGTATCAATTGCAGTTGCAGTATTAGTTGGAGTATTAACCATAGTATCAGTTTGAATCACCCTTGAAGTTTTTAAGAGTTGGTGATCACTACCGCTACTACCATATGGTGCCACTACCTGCAAATGTCGTCAGAGGTATGGACTCACACATGTTTAAACAATTAAGCTTTAAAGGGTATTTGCAGGAGAATGAATCTCTTTCCATAGATCCAGAAGGATCTCAAGATCCAACACATTCAGAGGAATAATGAAACCCAGGTGTGATTATTCTGATATGAATCTATTTGTTATGACATTATTTTGATCAGTGTTGCATGTTGAAGTTATGACCATCATACTAACCTTTGGTTCAAATTAAATTCAAGGTATTAGATGGATTAAAGTTGAGATCATAGAGTTTACCCTCTAACCCAACCTTCTGTCAAGATAACATATTGTCTTAGTACAAAAGACATGTTGAAGAACGCACTCATCATCTTGAGTGAAGGAGACTTGGAAGAAAAGAAACACACTCATTCTTGAGGGCAAGACTCTAGGTTCTAGGTTTGATTAATTAAGTTGATAAGATTCAAAGTTGCACTTGACAAGTTGATGACTACCCTTTTATAAGTAAACACTATAGTTTAGATAACATTCCTTGAAAAGTATTATACTTAGTAGCATGTGATCATATTGAGATAAATGCTTAATGTAATCATTTGCCTGATACAACTAACATCTCCTTTAGGAGAAACCTCTTGTGTTAGTTCCAGGTTGCCATGGAAGAATGTTTGATCAAAACACTATAAGAGTGTTGACCTCATTTCATATTGTATTTCTTACTTCTGATATTTTCTTCAGACATGTCACAAGTGATAGCTCTAAAGGAGCCAATGTGATGATTATTCGTGCTATTGTTTTATCTACTATTATCAAAAGAGTATTACTCTTGCTTGCTATTTTGTTGACCTTGTTTAAGGTCACAGGTGATAACCTTAAGGAAGATATAGTGAAGGTTGCAAGAAGGCGACATATTAGATGAGATATGAAGAAGACTATGTACAAGACCATATACACTCATGTACCAAAGAAGATGAAGAAGAAGCTATCTCTTGAGATTCAGAGTATCTCATATGAAGATTGATTGAAAGGAGTAGAAGGCTCCAAAGATGACCGAACATTAGAATGGGAAGAAGATATCATTTGAAGCCTGACTCTATCTTTCATATTTAGACCTGGTATTCAACACCAAGTATACCCTGTAAGAGATGATGAAGTCCTTCTAGACTCAGAAGAAATCGAGAGTAAGCCTGATCTCAGAAAAAGATGAGATGAAGAGACAACTCCCATGACTGGGAGACAGATGTCGTGAGAAGACTAGATCGTAGCTTTAGAAACTTCTAGGAGATATGAAATCTCCTGGGAAGATTCCCTTGTTTCAGTAACAGAGAAGAAAGCCAGTTAGAAAGACTAGGATATGGATTCTTCCATGAGACTAGAAGAGAACTCAGTATTGACTTCCAATATTGATCTATACAAATCAAGGATGTTGCAAATGTGTAAAATCCTGATGTGTGTCTAAAGGATTCTCCCAGCAAGAGGGAGAAGACTATGACGAGACACTTACTCCAGTAATTGAAGAAATAGTTCCAATATTTATGAAGACAACCAGAACAACCATGATTCATATATAGTATCAGATGCAGGGGGATCAATCCCCATATTTTAAATTGAGTGGTAGTTGGTGCATTACATTAGTTGGGTCATGGAGACATGACTACAATGAAATATAGAGTTATCTCCATGAAAGAAGAAGAGCTATATTCAGTATCAGTTATTGAGCCACTCTCAATTTTAGATGAAGTTGTTGCCATGATGGAGTAGAGGAGTTACTCCCAGACTTCAGTAGTCACAGTGAGAATGGAGCAATCATTCTCAGCTTTAGAGAAGGTGCAGGTGTAGAGTCCCATTTCTAGAAGGAACAATTACAAAGAGAGTAGAGGACATACTCCTAGAGAGTGAGACAGATAGTGCTCTGTAGAAAGCACATAGAGCTAGCACATGATTGTGCAGATTGAGTTGCAGCTGAGAAAGTGTACCAAATTGGTACAATGTAATGAGAAAAAATGATTTGAAGATTGAATATAGAAAGACTCATGTCTACCAGTTGAAGAAGAATCTGTATGTGTTGAAGTAAGCCCCTAGAGATTGATATGGCAGAATTGACAGTTTCCTGATAAGCTTGGGCTTTACCAAGAGTAAAGTTGATTCTAACCTCTACTTCAAGGTTATGAATGATGAGACGGTGATATTTCTACTGTATGTGGATGAATTATTCTTAACTGGAGAAGAAAAACTCATCACTGAATGTAAGAAGAAGCTCATTGCAGAATTTGAGATGAAAGACCTTGGCCTAATGCATTATTTCTTAGGTCTTGAGGTATGGTAGAGCCGAGAGAGAATCTTCCTTAATCAAGGAAAGTATGCAGTAGAAATCTTGAAGATATTTGATATGTTGGAACGCAAGTCCATGAATACATCCATGGAGACGAAGTTGAAGCTTCTGGTTGACACTTCGTCAGAATTGAATGATGCCACGTTGTATAAACAGATCATTGGATCGTTGATGTATCTGATGAACACGAGACCAGATATTTGTTTTTTCGTGAACACTTTGAGTCAGTTTCTGGTAGAACCCAGACATGTTCACCTAGTTGCTGCAAAACATCTGATGAGATACCTTAAGGGTACATAAGATTGTGGTCTCATTTATGATGGAGATCATGACTTGAGACTGAGTGGGTACACTGATTCAGATTGGGCTGGAAGTGTCTCTGACAAGAAGATCACTTCATTATGTTGTTTCAGTTTTGGGTCAACCATGATCTCATGGCAAAGTAGGAAGCAAAATACATTATTGCATGTTCTGCCAGTTATGAAGCCATATGGCTTCGTAAGGTTTTTATTGGTCTATTCGACCTAGAGATGGAAGAAACCATGATCCTATGCGATAACCAGAGCTTCATAAAGATGACAGAGAACCCTATGTTCCGATATCATTACATCTGTGACATGGTGCAGAGAGGAGCCATAAAGCTCCAATATGTTAGCACGGATGAATAGGTTGTTGATGTGTTGACCAAGCCTCTATCTCATGTAAAATTTTGAGCACTTTCGAGATAAGCTCA
Source organism: Picea engelmannii (assembly GCA_009831015.1). Lineage (NCBI taxonomy): Eukaryota > Viridiplantae > Streptophyta > Pinopsida > Pinales > Pinaceae > Picea > Picea engelmannii. The sequence goes on from ML781070.1 coordinate 832,675, forward strand.
GTATAGTCCGAAAGGACCTCCCTCGAAAGGGGGAGTATTGTTGTGTTGTGATTCAAACTTAATTTTTGTGTGGTGTTGCCAGCTTAATTGTTGTGTTGTGATCCCAACTTAATTGTTGTGTGGTGTTGCCAACTTAATTGTTGTGTTGTGATTCTAGCTTAATTGTTGTGTGGTGTTGCCAGCTTAATTGCTGTGTTGTGATTATAGCTTAATTGTTGTGTGGTGTTGCCAGCTTAATTGCTATGTTGTGATTCCATCTTAATTGTTGTGTGGTGTTTCCAACTTAATTGATGTGTTGTGATTCCAGCTTAATTGTTGTGTGGTGTTTCCACCTTAATTGTTGTATTGTGATTCCAACTTAATTTATGTGTGGTGTTGCCAACTTAATTGTTGTGATGGTGTGCCAGCTTAATTGTTGTGATGATGTGCCAGCCTAGTGTTGTGATGCCAGCTTAATTTTTGTGATGATGTGCCATCTTAATTGTTGTGATGCCAGCCTCATGATGATGACATGCTAGCCTCGTGCTATGATGATGTGTCAGCCTTGTGCTGTGATGATGTGCCATCCTCATGCTGTGATGTGCCAGCCTCGTGCTATGATGCTAACTTTGTGCTAATGATATTGTGTAGCCAGCTCTGTGATCTGATGCCAGCCTTGTGTTGAAGACTCTCAGCCTAGTGTTGATGTTGGTGATGCTCCAGCCTTCGTGTTGTGATGTTGTTGTTGATGATGATGCTCCAGGCTTTGTGTTGTGATATTCTTGCTTTTGATGTTGTATCAAACTTGTGTTGTTATTGATGATGATGATGTGTTAGTGTTATACTAATCCATGTTAATGTAGTTGATTATGATGATGCGACTTCATCTTCTTGCTGAAGATGATGATGATGATGCCACTTCAGCTCCTTGATGAAGATGATTATGATGATGATGATGTTATTTCATCCTTCTTGCTGAAGATGATGATGATGATGCCACTTCAGCTTCTTGCTAAAGATGATGATGATGATACCACTTTAGCTCCTTGCTGAAGATGATGATGATGATGTTACTTTAGCCTCATGCTAAAGATATTGATGATATTAATTTAGCCTCATGCTAAAGAAGATGATGATGTTACTTTAGCCTCATGCTAAAGAAGATGATGATGCTACTCCGGCTCCATGTTGTGAACGATGATGATGAGAAAAACTTTCGATGATTTATAGATATGCCAGTCAGTGTTCCAAGATGTTGTTGATGATGTTTCCCTCTCTCTCACTTGATGTTGTTGTAGAATACCCTTCTTGTTAAGGGGGAGTGTTGAAATAATGTAACCGCAAAGAGTATTCTATTTATTATAGATGTATTATTCATTAGATCAATCCCCTTTTGTGGATTGATCATGTCGGGTATTGTAAATGACCAACTCCTCTTTTGTGGATTGGTCAAACCCTAATTGTAATAGGATAAATGATAATTGTAATAGGATACATTATGTGTCTCTTGTGATTGTGTATTTCTCAGTGATCCTATCTATGTTATTGTTATCTAATGAAATGAAAAGAAACCTAATAATAGATTAAACCTTAACACCACCTAGACCTTCGAGACACCTGGAAGGTATGAGAGAACTGAAGGTGGATTTTGTCCATATACTGCTTTGAAAGGAGTCATGCAGATAGTCGTATGGTAAGAAGTGTTGTACCACCATTCAACTAGTGGTAACTGTTGGCATCATGAGTCACTCCTAGATTGCAGCAGGAGTAAGCCTGAGGCCCATCAATTTATGTCATGATTTGTTTATAAAGGGGGTGATCGAATGGAAGTAAACTTAGAACAATATCGCTCACTCAGAAAACTGGGTTAGAACAGCAAGGACATGTGAGGTCTTGATTCAACTTAAGCCAACAAATTTGCATAGTGGTGAGTAAGTGAAAGAAAAGAAAGGGGAAAAGTCTCAAATATGAGATCCTATTAGACCAGAGAAACTTCAGATTAAACCTCAAACGTTGTGGAACTAATACAATCAAACATGCATTATATAGTTACAACAACACCCAACTGGATCATCCATACCCGGGCTTTCAGATTCAGAGGAACAAGGAAAGGAGGAGGTTGGCCGCCATTAAACAAGAAATCTCAAATATCATTGTATAACCAAAGAACCAAAGGCTTTGTTAAAGCTTTACAGTCGGGAGCTTAGCTCTACCATCAATGCTTACAGAAATACAAAAACTGAGTATGTATACTCAAGACGATTCGCCACCTTCATAGCGGGAAGGTAGTTGAGACATTAGAGTCCAAATTAGTGTGTGTAAGCTCCTCAGTCAAACCTGGATGAAACTCCTTTGTCAGACGCCATCTTAACTCAGCATGGCTCTTGCAGGGGGACCTGCATATAGGGGTACCACGGGCTGATTGCTCCAGGTCCTTTCCATGCCCTTCATTTATGAGTTGAGTTGAGGTCACAACCACCTGCTCAATATTCATTAACTGCTTCTTCCATGGAGGGTGGCCAAGACTGAAAACACAAAAGAATAACTCTTAGTCCTTTAAAGTCCCAGTAGCTGAAATGCCGAAATGTCTTTCGGGCACTTTTACATTTCATGTTTTGGGTTTCGGGGTTTCCTGATGCAGTGGAAGAGAACAACCTTTCGTCCTTTGAAGTCTTGGTAGCTGAAATGCCGAAATGGCTCCCAGACACTTTTACATTTCACATTTTGGGTTTCAAGGTTTCTCGATGCAGTGGAAGAGAACAACCCTTCGTCCTTTGAAGTCTCGATAGCCGAAATACCGAAATGGCTCCCGGGCACTTTTACATTTCGTGTTTCGGGTTTCAGGGTTTCCCGATGCAGTGGAAGAGAACAACCCTTCATCCTTTGAAGTCCTAGTAGTTGAAATGCTGAAATTTCTCCCGGGCACTTTTACATTTCGCGTTTCAGGTTTCGGGGTTTCTCGATGCAGTGGAAGAGAACAACCCTTCATCCTTTGAAGTACTAGTAGCTAAAATGTCGAAATGGCTCCCAGGCACCTTTACATTTCATGTTTTGGGTTCCAAGGTTTCTCGATGCAGTGGAAGAGAACAACCCTTCATCCTTTGAAGTCCCGTTAGCCGAAATACCAAAAGGCTCTCAAGCGCTTTTACATTTCTTTTTTCAAGTTTCGGGGATTCCCGATGTAGTGGAGGAGTGACCCCTTTGTCCCTTTGAAGTCTCGATAGCCAAAAACGCAAGAGGGATAATCATTTCATGACTTTGGTGATAAGAAATGAGCCCCTGCGCTATACCCCGTGCAATTTCGCGACTCAAGCTTTACCCGATGACCGTCGATCTGCTCCATCTGTGGATCCTCGTCGTTGAAAACAAAATGCTCGCTCGCTTGATTTTAATCCCGAAATGGACTTCTTCTGTTTGCTGCGCTCGGCGCTCATGACCGTGGTCTTTGAATAAAACACATTTGATGGGTTTTTAAACCCTATTTCTACTCATTTACACCAAGGGTCTGAAATCAGAGAGAAACAACACCTTGCAAGAATTGGTGCTAACATTAGGCTCCATGGGGGATAGAGTCGTCCTTGCGATGCTCTAAGAACTCCTTCTACAGTTCTAGTTGCCTTGCGTTGGGCTATGGAGTCAAGCTCAAAACAACCTGCTGAAAATACAGGCCAAAAAGTAAAAGAAAACAAAATAAACATAGATTCTCCAAGGAGATTATTTATGTACGGTCCTAAACTAATAAATTCCTTTACATGGGGCTAGGTGAAAGCAAACTTCCACCATAGCCACTCAAGAAACTTCTTGAATAGAAGCTCCTTCCTTCTATCGATGATCACAAATAGATGGTGTAATCATGACAGTTGAATAGTCACGCTCTTCAACTCCTCCTTACAGGCTGAAATTGAGATGAAAAAGGGTGGCTCCAAATTGTGAAGGAGATGCGACTCCATATATTCCTCCATAGGCTCATAGGACCAGTGGAAAGCTCTAGAGAATGGGCAACAAGCAGCCTCCTCTGCTACACAGTTGTTCACATGTGGCTGAATATCTCTGGTAAGCACAGGTGGGCGGACAACTGACGTAGGCTTACTGATCTCAGGCGGTGGGTGCTCGTTGACTGGCTCTGGGCACAAGATAAAATGTCCCTTTTGATTCTCTTTTGGTTCTTCTACTTCTTCTCCTTGTCTCTCTCCAGAGTCAGATTCGTAATCGTCATAAACAGGACCCGTGGGAGAGTTATGCTCTTCCTCGTGTTGCTCAGCGTCTTCTGAAGGACTGGGATGGCTGATTTCCTCATGATACTTTTCTTTAGTGAACAGAGGATAAGGCTTTGCGGTCTGTTCTTGGAAATCCATCATATCCAGCTCAGAATCTGATTCGTAGCTGTCATATACAGGTTGGTTTCTCCTATGGTCAGCAAATTGAGATGTGGGACTATGTTTCTCCTCTTCTAAATAATCATCAAAGTTGGGTGAGAACAAAACTCCTCCATTTTGAAAAAATGGAACTATCTCCCGATCCTCCATTTCAACCCCGAATGTAAACACATCATGGGAAATCTCGTGAAGAAAAAGAGAACAATCCATTTCCACCATCGCTTCCTCCTTTAAATATGAGACAATGGGCTCATCAGGGGTAGAAACTAATGTCTCTATAGCTATGAAATCTTCAATATCCACTTCAAACTAGCCGCCAAGAACATCTGCCTCAAGGACTGGAAAATCCTCTTTGTTGTCTTCAGATTCCAACCTTTCTAGTCAGGCAGAGAGAGATTTCACTTGCTCCATCAACTCACTCAGAGCATCTTCTTCTTCCCTGGGATATTCATCATCATCCCTTGTAGAGATACCAAGAGCATCTTCTTCAAAGGCTGGAAAATCCTCTATAGATCATTGAACTTCCCACCTATCCAGTTGGGCAGAGAGAGATTTTATCAGTTCCCGAACTTCAGCCAAAGCATCTTCCTCCTCCCCAGGTTCCTCATCCTTATATCTTCTCTTATCCTCACAACCTTCATGAGACACAACCATATCTTGCTCACTGTCCTCACATTCCTCGTAACAGCTATGACAGATAAACTCAGAGGAATAAAAATTTTGATTGCGCCTATTAAAAGCTGCATGGAATTCACTGAGTGAAGAAATGCTAGCAGGGGGTAGAGAACGATACCATCCACGAGCATCCCCTGCTAACGAGAACATGAACATTTTCAATAATACATCCTCATGATGTATCTCCCATTGATGCATGAGTTCATGAAACTCACAGAGATGTTGAGCAGGGTTGTCCTCCTTACGCTCTCTAAATATGGGCAAATAATCACTCCATTCATCCAGAGAAGGGACAACATTAGGAAAACCAGGAATAGCAAAAAAATTAAGAGCAAACCTTCGAGCTAGGATTTTCTCCATTCTAAACCAGCGGAGTCACCAATCGATCCTTGAATCATGGAGTCGCCAGGTGAAAGCTTCATAGCTTTGAATGTGTCTGGTCCTTGTTCACCGTCAAAGGCCAAATCTTTAACGTTGTGTCCTCCCAGGAAACTTCTCAGGCTGAGAAAGGAGCTATTGAAACCTTCTCGAGAAAGCTCCTCTGGGTCAGCTTTTAGGCGTTCTAAAGTAGCCACAATTGAAACAGTGATGTGGAAACATTGGAGTCGCCAGGTGCACAGTAGCAATCTCGATGTACTAGGTTCTGATGCACCCTCAAGACCAGTAAGCTTTGTCGTTCAATCCCAGGGAAAATATTCAATTTTGTCCCCGACAACGGCGCCAGAAATGTTGGCGTCAGGAGTCACTCCTGGATTGCAATAGGAGTAAGCCTGAGGCCCATTAGTTTATGTCATGATTTTTTTATAAAGAAGGTGATCGAATGGAAGTAAAATTAGAACAATATCGCTCACTCATAAAACTGGGTTGGAACAGCAAGGACATGTGAGGTCTTGATTCAACTTAAGCCAGTAAATTTTCATAGTGGTGAGTAAGTGAAAGAAAAGAAAGGGGAAAAGTCTCAGATATGAGATCCTCTCAGACCAGAGAAACTTTAGAGTAAACCTCAAACGTTGCAGAACTAATACAATCAAACATGCATTATATAGTTACAGCAACACCCGACTAGATCATCCATACTCGAGCTTTCAGATTCAGAGGAACAAGGAAAGGAGGATGTTGGCCGCCATTCAACAAGAAATATTAAAATATCATTGTATAACCAAAGAACCAGAGGCTTTGTTAAAGATTTATAGTCGGGAGCTTAGCTCTACCATCGATGCTTACATAAATACAAAAATTGAGTATATATACTCAAGACGATTCGCCACCTTCGCAGCGGGAAGGTAGCTGAGACATTAAAGTCCAAATTAGCATGTGCAAGCTCCTCAGTCAAACCTGGATGGAAACCCTTTGTCGGATGCCATCTTAACTCAGCATGGCTCTTACAGGGGGACCTGCATACAGGGGTACCACGGGCTAATTGCTCCAGGCCCTTTCCATGCCCTTCATTTATGAGTTGAGATGAGGTCTCAACCACCTGCTCAATATTCATTAACTGCTTCTTCCATGGAGGGTGGCCAAGTGTAACATACCCACTAACTAAATCAAATTTTTCCGGTCCTCTGTCGGATTCGAACTCCTAAATAACCAAGGAGGTCCAACGTAAACTGACTCTTTCTCTCTTCTTCTCCGTTCTCATATGATAGCGGGTCATGATCATGGTTCAGTTTGAACGCAGTGCTTATTTGTATTTCACGCTTCGGCGCTACAGTAATGTCCAAACACTAGACTCTGCAACCACCGAACCCCAGCAGGGCTAACGAGTGTCCAACAGGGATGAATTCTCACGGGGTCAGCGATTGGCCAATGGAATAAATCTCAACAGGAGTAGAGAACCGCCAATGAGAATAAGCCCCGTCGCGCGGTTAGGTGTAATACAGGTGGCAAGAGGGAAACACGACACGGTGGTCATAATGACAGGGAGGGGTCCCACTTCATACGCCACCCTATTCTGGACCCCCCCCCCC